>JAKTYC010000021.1:0-116117 GCA_030674335.1 [Candida] ascalaphidarum
CGCTCTTCCGATCTGAGTATCCCCCGCCCCCCAATACATTTGCTTCCGTCCCCACGTAGTGGTACCTCGTTGGCGGCGGGTGAAAAATTCGGACTGCAGGTAATCTCATCGCTCCCCAGATCTTGCCGATGCTCATCTCCAGTACCGCCATGCTCTGCTTTGTACGGAATCTAGGCCGCGCAGCGCGCGGGCGCAAGACTGGTGGCACCGCTGCCGGTGCGGTAAAGCTGCACCACGGCCAGTCGGGCACGGCAGCGTTCGACAAGAACTTCCCCACGTACGAGAAGCGCAAGATCTGGGACGTCCAGGGCGTCTCCAAGGACGAGTTCTTCATGCGCAAGTACGGCAACATCAGCGAGGAGCACAAGAAGAAGCTTCAGCAGAAAAACGACCGCCTGCGCCGACTTCGCGACATGAAGCGCGCCCACAACGAGCCCGCGCCAGTGCGGGTTGAACTGCAGCCCCAGCCCAGTTTCAGCATCAACAACAAGCTCATTGAGTACGTCTACGGCACGCACTCGGTGTTGTCGACAATTCGCTCAAGAAAGCGGCGCTCATACAACCGGTTGATCTGCCACGGCAGCGACGTGCCGCCGGCAATCAGGCTGGAGGCCAAGAGGCTCGGCGTCAAGGTGGAAGCGAACCAGTCAAAGCAGGTCATGAACCGCTTGACCAACGGCGGCGTCCACAACGGCGTGCTATTAGAGACCACTCCGCTCGAGTTGCCTATCCTCAGCGGTTTGGGCGAGTGTGACCCCGAGCACCAGCGGTACGCGGTGGACCTCTACGACGAGGTGGCCGACACTGCGTCCGCACACGAGCAGCCGGTGGCACGCGGCCGCTATCCTCTCGGGATGTACCTTGACGGCATCACCGACCCGCACAACATAGGCGCCATTGTGCGCAGCTGCTACTTTATGGGGGTGGACTTTATCGCCGTCCCCGCGCACGAGAGTGCTCGCTTGGGTCCCGTGGCCAACAAGTCGTCCGCAGGAGCGTTGGACCTCATGGACATGTACCAGGTGTACAACAGCTTGTCTTTCTTGGACAAGTGCCGGAACAGCGGCTGGACGGTCGTCGCCGCCAGTGCCCGGCCCAGCGAAGACGAGTTGGTGCAGCTAGGCAGCAAGCACCCCAAGGTGGAGCAGGAGCTCCAGCGCAAGTTTATGGACGCCAACGACCTCGCTGGTGTGCTCGAAGAGTCGCCGGTGTTACTTGTCATGGGCAGCGAGGGCGAGGGTGTGCGCACCCACGTGAAGTTGCGCTCCGACTTCATGGTGGGCTTGCCCAAAGGGCGCCAGGACGACGTCGTCGACTCGTTGAACGTCAGCGTGGCGTGCGGCATCCTCGTGAGCAAGTGCTTCAGAGAGTAAAGATATGTACATAGAGATAGGCTACAATAGACAGGAGGACACGATAATGAATGAGGCGGCACGTTTGAGTGGGGCATCTCGGCGAGGCCGCAAGTAGAAGCGTGATGCAAGTGGGAACTTCCCATTAAAGTCAAGATACTGGGTTGAAGTGCCACGATAGCAGCCCTTTTTACCCAACACTCAGCAGCAGTGCCCGTTGCATGTGTAGAGATAGGGGCGGGTGTGTCCTGGTCACTGCCACACTACATTGCGGCCGAGGTGGTAGGGCGCGGCTGGTGCCCCAATTTGGTATATTGTCCGTACTTTAATCTCTTCGCGCACATGCCCCACTTGGCAGGTCCAAATTCTCGTCTTTAAATAGCCGCCTTGTGGAGCTGTCTTTGCTGCTACACCGCTTTTGCTCACAGTTATACTTCCTTCCGGGGTCAGGCTGCTATCTATCTCCTGTCCTCCACGCCTGCTCTGCTACCTCATCGCTTCCCCACATTTCGCTCTTGCTGCTGACCTCGGTCAACACCATCACATACATTACATCCACGTATCATCATGACCCACCTTATAGTGCTCGTCCACGGACTCTGGGGACACCCGGGCCAACTCAACTACATCGAGAGCCAGCTCCAGGAAGCCGCCAGTCATGTTGACGGTCCGGTGCACATCTACAAGACCGGCTCTCACCCCGGCTTCTTGACCTACGATGGAGTCGACGTTAACGGCAAGCGCGTGGCGGACGAGATCATTGCTGAGATCGCCGCGTTGCGCCAAGCCGGCCAGAAAGTGACCCACATGTCGGTGGTGGGCTACTCGCTTGGTGGCTTGATAGCGCGGTACGCCATTGGCGTGCTTTACTACCAGCTGGTGTTCGATTCCATCGTGCCTCTCAACTTCACCACCTTCTGCTCGCCACACGTGGGCACCAGAAACCCCGGCGGCTCCTTGTCCAACAGCATCGTCAACCGCGCAGTGCCCATTCTTCTCGCCCACACCGGTGCCCAGTTCCACTTGGCCGACCGCTCGTCGCACAAGCAGCTTCCCTTGTTGGTCTGGATGGCCGACCCTTCATCGATATTCTTCCGCGCCCTCAAGGCCTTTAAGTACCGCGCCTTGTACGCAAACACCATCAACGACAAGAGAGTGTCGTGGTACACGGGGTCTATCTCCAGCACTGACCCCTTCCGTTCCATGATCAACGAGAACACGAGTGCCTACTCCATATCCTACATTCGCAATTACGAGCCAATTGTCGTTGATATCAGTCAGCCGATAACCTTCTCCAAGATTGAGAAGACATCGCCGACGTCGCAGCCCGCCTCGTCCCTGCGGCTCAACTTCATCTATAGAAAGCTTCGCTGGGTCAAGATTCTAGTCAAGATTGTGGTAATCTCGCCGTTTATGCTAATGGCGTTCTTGGCCAATTCTGTCATCCAGCGCATCAAACTCAACCGCAGGGTTAGCGCCTTTTTTAAGGACACCAGAAACAATTTACTCCATTTGTACGACCCGGACAAGCCCCATCCCCACAGCCACGAGCGCACGGAAAGCGGCTACATCGAAAGCATTGTTAAGGACCAGACTGAAACGCTTGTGGAGTCTGTGTATTCGGCTATGAACAGCGACTCGTATCGCGACTATCAGGACAGTGTTAGCATCAAGTCGTCTCCACATGGCTCGAGCACGGATCTTGTCAACTTGAAGGGCCAAAAGGTACGCGACTTTAAGTTGGGTTTGACCGAGGCGCAACAAACAATTATCACTAATCTCAATAGCCTTGGCTGGCAGAAGTATCCCGTCATCATCAGGAAAACCAAGCTAACACATGCGGCCGCGATCTACAGGCTCCCAGGAGAGTCGTTCAGCGAGGGGAAAGTAGCGGTAGCCCATTTCGTGAACGAGGTTTTCAAGTGGGAATAGGGCCATGCCCACCAATGAACATGAACGAACGTGCGCCAAGTAGTCTAACGTTTTTATTGCGTACAACTCGTATCTTACAGTATGGACCACTCCACCCAACCGTTCATATCAACTCCACGTAGTTTGCAGGGAAGATGCCCGTCACGCCATTGTTGCGGCCCGTCCACCAGTCATCGGTGGTTCCGGACTTTTTCACAATGTCAATGACATCACCCTTCTTGAAAGGCAAGTCGCCGCTTTGCTCACCCTTGAACGTGTACAATGCGATCGCCTGGTTGGCACTGGAGCCCGCCTTGCTGCCAAAGTTTGGCTTGGACAGAGACGGCGGCCGCGAGGGGCTGTTCCCGATAGAGGCCGAGCCGAGACGGGTGCTCAAGTTGTCGACGTCGCTGTTGTTTCGTCTTCTGTTGGCCGAAGGGTTATCGTAAACGTCGTCCTCCCACGCGGACTTCCGGGCGTTAGTCCTGACGCCGGTGGCGGCGCTGGGGGTGGATCTGCTCCCTCCTCTGGCGCTGCCGCGGCGGCGGTTGTAGCCATGGTCATCATCGGAATAGCTGTCCTCGTCAGAGTAGCCGTATTCGTCGGAGTAGCGCCTGCGGGAAGTGGACCCAGCGCGGCTGCGGCGCGGGGAGTCGCTGGTGCTATCGGAGAAATTGTCGGGGATGTCGCCGTAGTAGTCGTCGTCGAACTCGTCCTCGTAGGGCAAGCGGGCATTGAACACCCTCAGCTCCAACACGCGCATCAAGGAGTCGCACGCGGGCGGGGCCTCGACGCGGCCCGAGAGAATGTGACGGGCCTTGCAGTTGGAGCCGTAGAACTTGCGGTTGGCCTCGCGGCGCTCCAAGATGGCGGAGCCCTCCAAAGACACGCCGGCGAAGAGGCCCTTGGTCTTGGAGTAGGCAAAAACGGCGGCGGCGGACTTGAGCGACGCCGTGCCCGCGGCCTCGGCATTGCGGCCCAACGGGCCCGCGGCCACCGACAAGTTGGTGCCCAAGGTCACGGAGCCCGCCTGCGCGAACGAGTCGACGGCCGCCTTGGAGTTCAAGATGAAGACAAAGTCAGTGAGCTCGGCGCCGATCTGGCCGCCGACGCCGGCACCGGCGGTGACAATCGCCGACGGCGCCAGCCACCCGCCGTCGGGAAGCCGCGCGACAATGACACCGGAGCCTGCTCTGCCGCTGAACAAGAAGCCCGCCTTCAACACGGTGATGACGGCAAGGCCCTTGGCGTTTTTCAACACATGTGGGGGGATGATCTGGTCGGGGCCCGCAAGCTGGTTGGGCTTGACGAAGGACGCGAGGATGTTGGCCGCCTTCTTGCTCTCGCTCTTGAGCGACCGAGGAATGGGGTTGTTGATGCCCATTGGGATGCAAGGACTAATACGCTGAGCAGAACGGTTGCTGGCAGAGCTCACCCCAACTACAAGCCCCTGGTCACGTGGTGTCTGGGTGGGCCGGGATCGCGTGTGTGTGCAGGACGGTGCCTGTGGCGGTTCCATCCATTTAGCCTACCCTGCGCCCCCCTGGGAGGAAGAAATGCCGGTGCTCGCATCGGCGGTCATGCTGGGTGACGTCAGGTGGAGCAGCGAAAGCGGGGACGTTTTCTTTCATTGTCTCGATTTCGCCGCTTTTGGAGTAATTCGCAGCCAAATGCGAAACCTGCCATGAAGGCAAAAACTATTCTCGAAATCCGATTTATTCCAAATATGACAGTAAAGCTTTGACCACAAGAGGATCGTAGTGCTACTCTACAAGGGCTTACTGTTGTGGTTGGGACGGATGGTCGCCGCAAATGTCGCGCAGGTGCCACCGCGCAACTCACACGGCACACGGGCAGCAGCGCTGGCCGCCGCCGAGGCCTCGGCGCCGGAGTCTGGAACCCGACCGTCACCTCTGGCCACTCGCACGCATTAGGTAGCGGTCTGC
The DNA here is from genome assembly GCA_030674335.1 of [Candida] ascalaphidarum. NCBI lineage: Eukaryota > Fungi > Ascomycota > Pichiomycetes > Serinales > Debaryomycetaceae > [Candida] ascalaphidarum. The sequence goes on from JAKTYC010000021.1 coordinate 5,210, forward strand.
ATACACGGCACATGCAGTGCTCAATTAGCCGGCAGCTGGACCATGGCAAGCACACACCCCAGACGCCGTCGTGGCCTTGTCCCCGCGAGGCGAGCTTCGACCGCCGCCCTGCACCGGGACCACGAGACATGGAGCGAACCACGCAACAATACTGCTGCTCCAGTGCTATCTCTGCGCTTGCTATCTCTACTCTGTTCTAGTCTGTCTGCAGGACAATAGCCTAGATAGGCAGGAGTCGTCACACGCGAAACCTCTCGAGAGCCGCGGCGTGCCACCAGTAGCTCCGAGTCGGCGCGGCGGCCGCGAGACCCGCGGAGGACGGGTCTCGGCTCGCCCGTCGGGCCAAGGCTGCCCATCGCCGCCCGCCAGCAGCCGTGCCCACGCGCTTACACACACTACCACTATCTGCAGGAACACCCCCCCATGTTCCGAGCTGAGCTTCGCGGAACACGCGAGCACTTCGACGCACCAGTGTTTTCTCCCCACATTAGCGCCGCCCGCACAGCGACAGCACACCCTGCTTCGCGCACTGCATAGTCACAGCCCTGCTGCCTGCTGTCGCTCTTGACTGATTTTCCTCCCCGCGCACGGAGTTGGACTGCTGTAGCCAGCCAACCCCTAGTTGTCGCTTGCGCCGCCCCGCGCCTGTCTCTCCACGGCCGCTGCCGTACCCTCGCGCGCCGCGCGTCGCCTCTGCTGCTGGCACCGCCCGCCATTGGCCCGCCGCGCCCCCACCTCCGCGGAAGCGTCCCCCCCACACACCGGCGACCTGTAACTGACCCGCCGCCGTCAACCCCACCGCCATGGGAGCCTGTTGCAGCTGTCTCTCGAACCGCAGTGGCGACGGCAAGTACCCGCCGCTCCTCCTCGCCGAGAACGAGCGGGAGGCCATCTCCGCCCTCCTCCAGTACTTGGAAAACCGCAGCGACGTTGACTTCTTCTCCAACGGCCCGTTGCGCGCCTTGAGCACGTTGGTGTACTCGGAGAACATCGACCTCCAGCGCAGCGCCGCGCTTGCCTTTGCTGAGATTACGGAAAAGGATGTGCGCGAGGTCAACCGCGACGTGTTGGAGCCCATCCTCATCCTCCTCCAGCTGACCGACTCCGAGGTGCAACGTGCCGCGTGCGGCGCCTTGGGCAACCTCGCCGTCAACAACGAAAACAAGGTGCTCATTGTCGAGATGGGCGGCCTCGAACCCCTCATCCGCCAGATGATGAGCACCAACATCGAGGTGCAGTGCAATGCCGTGGGCTGCATCACCAACCTCGCCACCCAGGACGACAACAAGCTGAAGATCGCCAAGAGCGGTGCCCTCATCCCCTTGACCAAGCTCGCCAAGTCCAAGGATATCCGCGTGCAGCGCAACGCCACGGGCGCCTTGCTCAACATGACTCACTCGGGCGAAAACCGCCAGGAGTTGGTCAATGCCGGCGCGGTGCCCGTGTTGGTGCTGCTCCTCTCCAACGAGGACGCCGACGTGCAGTACTACTGCACCACGGCCTTGTCTAACATCGCCGTCGACGAGCAGAACCGCAAGAAATTGGCCGCCACCGAGTCCAAGTTGGTGAGCCAGTTGGTCAACTTGATGGACTCGCCCCTGCCTCGCGTCCAGTGTCAGGCTACCTTGGCGTTGAGAAACTTGGCCTCCGACTCGGGCTACCAGGTGGAGATTGTGCGTGCCGGTGGTTTGCCCCACTTGGTGCAGTTGTTGACCTCCAACCACCAGCCTCTCGTGTTGGCCGCCGTGGCGTGCATCAGAAACATCTCGATACATCCTTTGAACGAGGCCTTGATCATCGATGCCGGCTTCTTGAAGCCGTTGGTCAGCTTGTTGGACTACACTGACCTGGAGGAGATCCAGTGCCACGCCGTGTCTACCTTGAGAAACTTGGCCGCGTCGAGCGAAAGGAACAGATTGGCCTTGTTGGCGGCTGGTGCCGTTGATAAGTGCAAGGACCTCGTGTTGAAGGTACCCCTCTCGGTACAACTGGAGATCCTGGCCTGCTTTGCCATCTTGGCGCTCGCCGACGACTTGAAGCCAAAGTTATACGAAAGTCACATTATTGAAGTGTTGATCCCGTTAACCTTCAGTGAGAATGGTGAAGTGTGTGGCAACTCAGCCGCCGCGCTCGCTAACTTGTGCTCTCGGGTGTCCAACGAGCACAAGCAGTACATCCTTAATAACTGGTCTGAGCCCAACGAGGGTATCTACGGGTTCTTGTTGCGCTTCTTGCAAAGTGAGAGTGCAACGTTTGAGCACATTGCTCTCTGGACCATCTTGCAGTTGCTCGAGTCCAACAACACGGAGATAAATTCATTGATCAAGGAGAACGAGTCCATTTTATCCGGTATAAAAAGCTTGAGTGCCTCGCAACAGCAGTACCACCAGTCCAACAGCCAGCAAAATAGTCTAGAAGGAAACGACCAGTACGATGACCCCAAGGTTGAGTTGTACAACTTGACGCAGCAAATCTTACAGATCTTGGGTTGAAGATAATAGATAACACCGGCTGATGCTCCCCACGTTGTATTAGATTATGCTCGTATCTGAACTTCATAGCTTATAAATAAATGTTATACCGCTGGCTCCATGACTGGCTTTGGCGCCTCCTCCTCCTCTTGCTCGTCCTTGACAGGGTTGGGGTCGACCCTCAAAGTCTCGAGCTTCTGGCGCACCGTCTCTGCCTCGCGGTCTTCCTTCTCTTGGTCCTTGGCGCCGGCGGCGTTGCTTGTGTGCTCCTTATCCTTCACCAGAGTGAGCAAGTCCTCGAGCTCGTCATCCACATCAAGGTCTGGAGCGGCGGGCTGGCTCAAGGCGTCGGTAATCTCGTCGGCCTGGGCCACATAGTCGCTGATCTCCGTCTGCAACCTGTCCACATGGTCGAGGTCGACCTTGTTATTCAAACCATGGAGTACGGCGGCCGAGGACTCCAATACCTTCACCACGTCGACGTTGGAATGTGCATCGTTTATCTTGGACAAGAGGGTCTCGAGCTGGAGAAGCTGGGTGTTCCAGCGGTCAAAGTGCCGCTGTTTATCCTTGCGTGTCTGCAACACGAGCCGCACCCGCTCGCGGAGCTTGGCCGCCAGCTTGTCGTCAGAGGCCCCGAGTTTGGCGGCTAGGTCGCGGGCACTGGTTGCGTAGTCGTCAATTGTGGCAGCGACGAGGTCCAACTGCAGCCGGGTAGAGTTGATCGCCTGCTTGAGCGCCACCACAGTGCGGTCGTCCTCGGTGACGGGGTCCTGGCCGTACTTGATCAAGTCGCCGTCGACGCAGCACCGCCCGGTGTCACGTCCCAAGTACAGCACCAAGATGTCGAGGTCGAGGTCGGTGGGATCATGCACGCTCTCGCCAAGGAGAGCCTTGAGCTCGCTTCGGGTGTACAAGCGATCACAGTAGTTGATGGCACGCCTTTCAATGGCAGCGCTGCACTGCTGCCCCACGCGGTCGAGGTAGGGCCAGCTGAGATAATGTTCCGGCACGAGGCCCAGCGCCGTCTCTGCGCGGAACGGCAGCCCGATAAGCGACTGGCCCCACGAGAGCGCCGTCTGGAACACGGCGTGAGCCAACGAGGAGGCGCCCTTGCGGCTGGCGGCGGGCGATTGGGCGCGGTACTCCAGGTATGGGATAAGGTCGCCGCGGAGGACCATTTCCTGGAGCACGAGCCCCACGCTCTTGGGAGGACCGTAGACCGGCAAGGCGAGCAGCTGGAGAAGATCTGGGCTTGCCGTTGGGAGCGCTAGCCGAGGCCCGGACCGGGTATTGCTCTCGAGGAGCTGGAGGAGGAGACTGCGCCAGGCGTCCACGTTGGCCTTGAAGCCTTCCTCATTGAGCTTGCGAAGCGGCGCAAAGTCCTTGTAGAGCGAGTTGAGCCGCGTGGGCGTGAAGTACGGGTTCTTCTTGATCTCGGCGTCCATGTGGAGCATCCACAGATGTGGGGTCTTATCACAGAGCGATGCCCGGCCAATATACAGGATATCATATAAGCGTAATCTATTAATGACGGTTTGCAGCTCACAAGGAGAGCTGGGCGAGGGGGATGCCCTCGATCTGGTCGCGGAGACCGTCGACCACGTCGAGAATGGCGGTGGCCGCGGGGGAGTCGGCGTAGCTATCGAAGAAGCACTCGCCGGCGTCGCAGGCACGGCCGATGCGAGGATCAAGCGGCACTGATCCCAAGAACGGGAGGTTCAACTCGGCGCAGAGCTGCTTGCCCCCGCCCGTGGTGGGCTTGAAGATCTGCAGCTCGCCGTGGCACCCGGGGCACACGAACCCCAGCATGTTCTCCACCACGCCGAGGATGCGGATGCCGGCCTTGCGGCAAAAGTCAATCTCCTTGCGCACGTCCAACAACGCCACCTCCTGCGGCGTGGTCACGATCAACGCGCCATCCACACCGGCATCCTTCATGTACGTCGTCACCGAGATGTGCTCGTCCGACGTGCCGGGCGGCGTGTCCACCACAAGGTAGTCGAGCCGCTCGCCCCAGTTAACGTCCTTGAGGAACTGCTTGATGAGCCCATTCTTTTTCGCTCCGCGCCAGATCACCGCCGAGTCGGCGTCAGGAAGCATGAACGAGATGCTCATGAGCCCCAAGTTGTCTGCCACGTACACCGGCAGCCACCCCGAGTTCAGCTGGTGCACGCTCTCGCCCTCGGCGCCGAGCATGCGGGGAAGCAGCGGCCCGCAAATGTCCAAGTCCATGGCCCCCACCTCGATGTCCTCGTCCGCCGCAAGCGCCCACAGAAGCATCAGCGTGAACGTCAGCTTGCCCACGCCGCCCTTGCCCAGCAACACCAACACCTTGTGCTTCACGCCGGCCAACCGCCGGTTGATTTCTGGCATGTCGGGGTCAGGACCCTTTGGAAGCTGCAGCTGGCAGATGTCCTGGTTGGCACACCCCGCGCACGCCTCCTCCTTGCCCGCCTGCTCCGACTCGGGGCCAGGACAGTGCTCTGGCTCCGGAGCGGCAAGCTGCGTCCGCGCAACCTCAAATTTCTGCGCCTCCACCACTTGTATCGTGCTCGCCATAAAGAAGAAGTTGCGTTTGTCAGCGCGGTGTCATCGCAGTTGGTGCAGGACGATAAGAAGTAGGTAGGCACACGATAGTGTCCCCACCACTCCAGCCCACTCCCCGTCAGAGGGTATCTTGTTTATCTATTAATCTATGCTATGCGCCAATGGCACGGAGGTACGATGCAAAATAGGCCCTCTCGTCGCTGCCCAAGGGCAAGCCGAGAACCTTGCGCAGCACGTCCGTGAGCCGGTCTGCGTTCGACACGGCGGCATCGCCAGCACGCTTGCTGATGATGCGCACGGCGGCGGTATTGGCAAACGTATCGTCGTGCTGGAGCTGTCCCACGTTCGCCAACAACTGCTCCAACACCAGCATATCGTCCGGGTGCTCTTTCAACTTGATGTAGTTCCAGTAGACGCCAGCCCCGCTGGCCCAGCTGGGGACGACATGGCCCAGCTGAGGAAAGCGCTCAAGGAACGCAACTAGCCGCCGCAGGTGCACAGCGTCGCCACTGATCACCGTCTCGGGCCCAAGGTGGTACACTATGCACTCGTGTGCCTTGCTCCACAATTGAGCAGTCAATAGAGCATCGCACTCTTGCCAGTATTCTCTTTTGGTGCGTTTGTCGATGGCGATGGCCTCGTACAAGATTGGTCTTGGCACCTGCAACACAGTGCAAAGTTCCTTCTCCTGGTCTTGAAGCTGCGCAACATGCGAAATGATAACATCACGGATCTTGCTTTCCGCGGCGCGGTCATCCAACAAGTGCGAGTAGATAAATATCGCCTCCTTGTAGAGCTGTTTTGCCTCAAGCGTTTGCCCAAAGTCCAAGCACAAGTCGTCAAATTCCGCGGTCCCGCTCAAGCCCAAAAATTCCGCAATACTCCACTTTGTCATGCCATTGAGCTTTGTTGCCAGTAAGTAGCCCGCTGATTCATTGGAGCCTTGTTTGTATTTGATGTAAAACTGAAGAACCTCGCTCAAAGGACTTGAGCCGTCGATCTTCAGCTCAATGCTTGCAATAAACTCAAGCAAGCCTAAAGTCGAGTCTCCATAATAAAGTTCTAACCCCACTTGAACATTCCAAGGAATTGATGTCGACAAATCGTCAATATTTCCGGCTAGGATTCGGTATACGTCCGCAATAGGCCTAGGAATCGCCTCCAAGGATCCTGTCTGATCCCAATATTCAAGCTGATTCCTCGCTGTCACCCGCACGCTGTCGTCATTCGAATCCAACAATGTGATGATGGCCGCGAGATGTGGACTTTTTGCGGTTATACTTTGTTGTACAGCTGATTTGATATCACCAGCACAGACATGGGCAAAAATAGCCGTCAAGGGATCAGTCGAGGTGGAAAGAAGCTTCTTGACATCACTGGCGTTGAAATCCTTCAACCATTTCGCGAATAACGCTCTGTCTTGCAACACCTGTAAGCGCTGCGTAACAGACTCATCCGTACTCGATATATCATTCAAATGAGTAATATGCTCGTCGAATAGGGTAGCACAGAGGCTCCACAACTGACGTTGCTCACCAGGAATCATATGCGAGAAAGTGTCGAACCTCAAGTCTGCTGAAGGAACAACTTTGGGCAACGTATTCTCTCGAGACGAGACAGTAGTATTTTTGAGGACTTCTCTAATAAATTCAGGATAATACGATGCATCTGTAGATGCGTAGGGCTCCTCCATAATGGTGTCAACTTTGCCGGCAGAATTCTTGGGCGTGGACGCCTCCATAGACTCTCCTTTGAGACCGCGCGAGAAGATTGCCCGGTCAACTCGATCGATACTCATTTTTCCGTTTGCAAATAGCTCGGCCACCTTGAGTGTTTTTGGGGCCAATGCAGAATTGAGGTCATTGGAAAGCTCCAACTGAATTAACCAGTCGTCAGAGGTAGATAATCTTGGGTTTGGTTGAATCTTATCGAAAACATGCTCGCTCGTTATATCCGGTTCATATGCCCTTTCTTGGACAACCTCAGACATATCAAGGTTGTTTGGTAATGCACTTATCAAGTTCTTGAGATACTCATAGTTTTTTCTCTCTGGTGACTCTGAACGAGATACTGAATCTGGAGTGATACCTTCCATGTTATCGCTGATCTCATCTGCCAATATCATGTCATTGTTCTTATACAGAGAAATCTCCCGGTTGATTTCATCCAGGACGAGATTTCTTTTGATCACAAGAGGGGACTTGTTGTCAGCAATATATTCCCAACCACCAGGCACCCCATCATTCATCTTGGCAAGACGTTGCTTCTTCAATTCTTGGTTATACTCCTCATTTTCATATAATCTCGAGTACTCCTTTTCAGCTTCTAGTTCAACGATATCTTGCTTCCTTTTGAGCTCCATAGCATCAGAATCGTCATCAACTAAACCCCATATGCTAAAGTGCTTAACTTTAAAAACCCATACTTGGGAAATCGGATCGTACATCACAAATTCAGAGCCAACTTGACGCTGGAGCAACTTCACATAATCAGACACTGATCTGTTTGAAGGAGCCATTCTTTCAAGAGTTATGGTCGCAGGAACATTAATTCCGAAGCCCATCGCCGGCTTGTTTTGGTGGTTATGGTAGACCTGAACCTTTTTGTGTTGAATGTCAACGGTGTGCTTGAATAGGACTTTATTCAAACTCGTTTTCTTCTCTTCAGCCTCCCTCAACAACTCTGTGAAATCGACAGGATAAGAAAATGCAATTTGGCCGCAGTTTTCCCGTCCAATGATGAAATTATCAATACTTTTCACCTGTGCCGGAGCCATAGACGAGATTTGTTTGATAGAAGGCGTGCACCAGTAGCCAACGTTAAGCGATCTGTCATCAGCAGTAGAATCAATCACAGTGTTTTCGATCCTTTTAGTGTCGGCGAGGGGCAACTTGTCCTTTTCACCGCGACTCAGCTGCGTCTGAGCGTGTTGGCGCCAGTTTGGAGTGATATCGTCATCACTTAGTTCATCATCACTTAAAAGTTTCAGGGGAACAACCCCGTTGGTGGGAAAATCATCAGTCACAATGCGCTTTCTCTTTGCGAGCATTACTCTGTCAGCGTCAATGAGATGGAATTTGAGAGGCTTAGACCGAATGACTAGTCTCTTGATTTCGCCTGCCTGACCATATTGGGAAACGTTGCGGATGGACGGCTTACTAATCTTACCATTGCCTTTTGGAAGTAGTTTCGCTCTGTCACTGGCAAAGCTACCAGTCGAAGGGGAGAAAATACCCTTCACCGAGGATCTGCTGCTGCTCGAGGTATTAGCCCCAGACGATTTGAAAAGGGAAAATGTTTGGGCAAGCTTTGAAAGAAGAGAATTCGATTTGGGCTTCACAGTCTTCTCAACAGGCTTTGGTTTCGTATGGGCTATTTTGCTTTCTGGTTCGAAAATATTATCAGTAATGGATTCTGGCATGTTCTCTTGATTGGTACGTATGTTCTGGAAAACAGTATCGAAGCTGTAAGGATCACGGCGGGAAGGATTTTGGTTTTGGATTGACAGTCCAGAGAATAAATTGGACAGAGCCATTGACGTATTCATACTCGTTTGGCCTGTGGAGCCCATGCCGAAAGAATTTGAGGTTCCAGATCCGAACAATCCTCCAGAAGTGGCTGGCTTGGAGCCGAATAATCCTCCTGATGTTCCAGTGTTGTTGGCATTATTCCCGAAAAGGCCACCTGACGTACCGCCAGTTGGTCCTGACGAGGTATTATTCCCGAAAAGACTCGAGCTTGTTGAGGGGGCTGCGTTCAGAGCACCGAAGAGACCACCCGATGTCGCAGGATTCGAAGCGGTCGGCGCACCTGGCTGAGAATTGGATGTATTACCAAAAAGACCACCAGACTTATTCCCGCCAAAGAGACCACCAGAAGTAGGCGCGGCGCTAGTATTAGACGCTCCAATCAATCCCGATGTTGAGTTTTGAGTGTTGGAGTTGTTTGAATTTCCAAACAAGCCCGAGCTCACGGAGGTCGATGCATTGTTGGTAGAATTGCCAAGTAAGTTCGACCCTGCCGCGGGAGGAGCATTGCTGGAGGAGTTGCCGAACAAGTTTGCCCCCCCGGATGAAGCATTATTGTTAGAGTTCCCAAACAAACCAGAACCTCCCGTAGGGGCATTGTTAGTGGAGTTGCCGAACAAGCTTGATCCTGCCGCCGGGGCATTGCTGGCAGAGTTTCCGAACAAGCCCGAGCCCGCTGCAGGGGCGGTGGCTGTGGACGATCCAAAGAGGCCCGAGCCAGCATTTTGGCCGCCGGCGGTGGCCAGATTTGTGTTCGCGTTGGCGTTATTCGACGAGCCAAAGAGGCCAGCGCTGCCAGTATTCGAGGCGCTGCTCCCTCCGAACAAGCCCCCGCTCGCAGCAGGTTTCTGGCCGAAAAGTCCACCCGAATTCGACTGCGTGCTTCCAAACATGTCGCTGCTTCGTTGTCCTGATGCCTTTTCGTTGTGACGCCGGTACTATGTTAAGCGACGATGTCTTGAAATTTTCAAAATACCAGGCGCTTTCTTCCCCTCTTATTCGAACAGAGGTTTTTGGTGCACCACTTCTGACTTGTGGTAGGCTTGAAAGAATCGTCCAAGAAACACAGCGAGCGCGGTTTGTGCAAACACGTTGGTGAAGATGCTCGAGATCTCTGCGCCGTAAACATCACCATTATCGTGCACCTACCATTTGCAACATGCCTTGTTCGCGTCGCATCAGATTTCCAGTCATTTATTTATACGTATTACTCTAGACCGACACGTCACAAGACCACACAGTAGCCCGGCCATGCCATTCAATTTTTCCACTTTAAGTGCTCTTATTTGTGCGCCACCTGGAGCTGCATGCTGTAGTCGGCGCTGAACCAGAACTTGTCGAACTTGCGCAAACTGGGCTTGCTGGCATAGACGCTGTTTGGTATACCAATGTCCACCAAGTAATGAATCATTTGCAGGTCCTCGCCAGCGGCAAACTGCCCGTTTTTGTAGCCATGCAAGATGCCGGCAATGGGCAATCCCATTGAAACGCACCACCGACTTGAGATCTTCAAATCCAATTCCTCAACCGTACCCAGGCCACCGTCGATTCCCAGAGGTATGTCGAGTGACATCACCTTGCTCAGCTGGGAGGTCTCATTACACCACTCAATTACGCGGCGCACCGATGCCTGGTCCTCGTTACTGTAGAAAATATCCTCGAGGTGGTTGTCGTAGCCTTGGAGAGCGTCGACAATAAGCTCCACGGGAGTGTTCAACTGCTCGATGGTGCTTAACAACTCGTCAAAGTTCTGTTTTATCACCTTACCGCCACAAGACGCAAATAACGCCAGCTGCTGTTTCAATTCTGTGTCGCTGTCCTCCTCGTTGCCAAGAAGAAAGGCAAGAACACGGACTCCGTGGTTAGCCAAGTGCCGGCCCGTGGCGAGCGCGCGCGAACCACAACGACCGCCGCCAATCAAGAGAAGGGCAAGCGGGGGCAAGTTGTGGTTCTTGCGGTTGCTCAACCGCAGGGCACCACCCAAGATACGGTTTGTTATGATCGGAGCCAAGTTTGACGCACACACTTCGGCCACCATCGCTGGCGTCACACCAAAGTCGTCATTGGCAAGACGCTCAGCCTCAAGCAATTGAACCGGCAGACAAAGGGGCACCGGTTCCTGCGAGCCACTGCTGACAAGACGAAGTGTCTTGGCAGTGTTGGGCGAGAACAGATCGCGGGGAGGCTCGATTTTGCTCGCGGGGCTGCGTTTCTTGGCAGCCGCCACGGGAGCAGAGATCTTTTGTTGCCCAATGGCATCCCAGTTGTCCTGCTGTTGCTTTAACACCATCTCGTCGTTGTCATACTTCTCCTTCCGGACCCGGTTGTGACCCACGAGGCGCTGGTTGGCGCTGATGGAGTCGCTCTTCAGAATCTCGGCGAACACTGACTTCTTATCGAACATCGCCAAGTTGGCGGCGAAATCAAAGTCTTTGTTGCTGGCTTCTTCAGCATTGCTCCAGTCGGGTTCCAGCAGTGCTGCAGACAGTATCTTCGTCAGGCGAAGGCGGGGCGTGTTCGCCCTGCTGTTCGTGCTTCTGGGGGTGGGAGCCTTTGCAAAGACGATCGCGTCGTCAAGTCCCGCGAGCTCCACACTGGGAGGAGCCTTGTTGTTGGTCTTGGCTGTGTTTTGAGGCAATTGGACCACCTTCAAGTCAACGATCTGGTCGCTGGCAATGCGCCAGGACGGCATGCTCTGATTTCCCGCCAGGACAGCATTTTCGAGCGTGATCTGCTGGCTGTCCACATGCGAGATCGTACCAACGACCTTGACGCCTGACTGAGGAAATATTTCCACTTTGTAGTTGAGAAATTCCGCCATGTCAAGCAACGGTGAAGAAGACGTCGCAGACCACCTTATACAAAGTGGTAAGAACACGACTAGGCGTAGGTGGAGCCTGGTGCAAGATTGTGTTTTATGAGAGGGTATGTATAGTATGGATGGGATCTCGTGTAGAAATCATGGATTCCCGAGCGTTTGAAGTAACGTGTCTCGTCTTATGTAGGAATTGCCTCGAACACATTTGGGGGTGGGAGCTCGCTGAGCAACGAAGCGATATCTGCGGCATGTTCCCGGCATGCACTCGCAACTGCGGCCACTTCACTGTAGTAAAAGTCTCGAAGCTCGTTCTGTAGCTCAGCGGAATGCAGCTGGACGTCTGAAATCGCGGTGTTGTTTTGCAGAAGCTGGTTCTTGAGGTATCTATTTTCGAACCGTAGTCTCTCAGCCTCGCCATCCATGGACGCAACCATGCTCTCAAGCTGGGAGCTCGCCTGTAATTTTGCAGTGAGGCGGGCCACTTCCTCTTTTAATGAGTGCACTGATCCCAGTTGCGAGCTGGACCAGCCAGGGCCCGCTATTGGCTTAGTTGCGGCATTAGCACGGGCGGCGGTCGTGATGCGCTTCACCTGGTCGGCATAGGCGAGTGTCTGGGCCGTCTCTTCGTAGTCGGCGGGAGACACGCAAAACACCATGGACGTCTTGGAGTTGCCGGCCAAATTCTCGCGAAGCAAGTATGTCAAGACGGACTCGCGATAGGGCACCACCTGCAGTGTGCGAGGACTGGCAAGCATGCTGATGCAGCGGCCAAGCACTGCCAAGGACTTGTTGATGTTGGTGCCCTCCTTGATGCGGTCCAGCTGGCCAAACGTCTTTGTGCGCGCTAAGCGCTCCAGGCCAGCCAAGTCCACCAACTTGGCCGTCAGGGTGAGCTGCTCTGCACCCACAAGCGCGGAGCCATTGTCGTCAAAGCGGGTCTGCGTGAGGGTGAGGTCGATGATGGCGTGGGAGCGCAGGCTGGCGTCGTTCATGGCCGTGGCTGCGGTGGACCTGGCAGCGTTGCCGCGCACCACAAGCAGCTCAAAGTCCGAGTACGACTCCACACAGCACTGCGTGGCGCCCTCGACGTATGGGCCCCGCGTGGGGTGTTCCCGCACGCGGCACACCGCGCCGCTGAGAAGATCCCGTACCTTTTCGTTGTACACCTCCACGTACGACACGGTGAGCGCACACGACACCTTTTCCGCTACAAGCTGGTCCCGAATGCGTAATACGTCGCCGAGCAAGCGCGGGATCACGCCACGGTCGTCGCCGGTGCCCATCATCGTGTGGGTCTTGCCGGAGCCGGTTTGGCCGTACGCCAGCATGCACACATTGTAACCCTGGAAAAAGTGGTCGACAATCTGGGGCCCGCAGCCGCGGTAGAACTGCTCGTTGTCGCAGTAGTGGTCGTCCTCGGCTGATACCAGCCAGGCGGCCCGATCAAAGGTGTATCGACGCTGCGGGTGACGGAGGTCGTTTAGCACGACACCTTCGCCGTCAAAAGCGACCACTGCCTCAGTATTGTCCTCGCGAGGAAGAAAGGGGCGAGCCCGCACCGCCACGTGTATCCTCAGGCCGCCGCTCATGGTGGTGGTAAAGAAAGCAGCATCCCCAGACGTGCGGCCCACAAAACGTAAGCACCACGCCTAAGCGGGCGGCGGCCCACTAATCCCCCGCCGGGCAACCTTCCTGCACGGAACTATGTATTGCTCCTTTGGCGTGCAGCGACTCTTCTTTTCCAAAATACGCTTTTCTTCAACTTGCGCTGCCGATGCAAGACGTTTTAGCCGTCGGTGACGCGTGTGAACGTGTATCAGGCTCGTCGTTGCGCCGTGCGCTCGCCGCGGACGACCCCTGGATTCTCTCCGTGGTGCCTACTGCGCCACCTCTGCTCGCATCCCTCCCCAAAATTAGCGCCAGCAAAGCCCCTGCTGAGACCAAAACTGCCGTGCATCTCTTTGCCCCTGACGATCTGCCCGAGGCAGAGATGGCACGCTCCCTCATTCCCGACCTCGGCGGCCCGGGCCATTACGTCATCAAGCAAGACCGCGCCGCCCACCGCGTCCCGTGCTTGGCCGCGGCTCGCGAGGAGATGGGCATCCTCTCTGACGAGGCGCGTGCTACGCCCGCAGCGGAGACCGCGCTCAAACAGCAGCGGTGGGCCGGCGGGAACGGCCTGGCGATGCCCCACGCCAAAACGTGCACTCTTCTGATACGCCTCTTTGACGGCAGCGCCATCGTGCAGACGTTTGAGGCGTATCGCACGTTGCGCGACGTACGGGAGTGGCTCGATGCTAAGGAGGTGATCCCGAACGCCTCGGACGTGCCGTCGTTCGCCATGACCCAACAGTACCCCACCCACTACGTGTTCCACAGGACGGCGTTGCCCCGCTCCACCTACTCCGAAATCGAAGAGCTCCGGAGCTTAGAGGTGTTGGGTTTCCACCCGCGGTCCGTGCTCATTTTGCAGCCCGTGTACAACGACAAGGTACACTCCCAAGCGTCGGAAAACCGCCGCAGCATCGTTCGCGGCTTCCGCAGCGCGGTGCGCACCTTCGCCAGCGCGCTCTCGTCATTCTTTGACTACGGCGTCGGGCCCGAGGACACTGCCGCCGCGGGCGTGCCCACCGGCCCTACGGTGGCCGGCCACGTTGGCGCCAAAGTTCCCAGCCACTTGGGTGCCTCCTTTGGCCCCATGTACACCGTGCCCGACGCGTTGTCGTCGGTGCCCGAGTTCGAGCGGGAGGCAGTGCCCGTGCCGCTACTGGTCCGCGAGCGCTCCGCCGACATCAGCAGGCCCGGCACACCGGCAAGCATGACCAGCAGCCGCTACCTTGCCAGCAGGGTGCAGACCGTGCACACCGACCAGCAGCCCGCAGACTAGCTCCGCGGGAAACCTTCCTCACGACGCACCGGCTGCGTCTAATGATTTACGAGATTAATACCAGGGCGCCTGGCGCTGTGTTCCAATATATTCTGCCGTGCATCCTTGTAGTGCGCCCGCCGGGGTGTCAACAGCACCGTTACGTCATTGATCTCACCAACTCTAAATCAACTATATGCAGACAAGACATATTCTTATCGCGCCGGGCCCCCACTCTCTTTTCTCCAAGGCACTGCTCATGTCGAGCCTTGAGTCGCTTCTCAAGTTTCCGGGGTACAACAATGTTGTGCCAGACGCGGCGGTGCTCACGTGCGGCTGCCTAGCGCTGGAGTCTGCGTTCAGTGCCTCGTTCAAGAACACATGCCCCAACTGCTACGTCACCGGCGTGCTGGTGCTCGCAGCCGTGGCCCCCCTCCGTGAGCTCTACAAGCTCCTTGTCACCGGTGCGGTGGCCACGACGTCGCCCAGCGGCCGCACGAGGCGACCGTCGTCGACACGCAAGAGCGTGCGCCCGTCAACGCCGGCCGACGACACCAGCAGATCGCCCGAGACCCAGATGGATCTCTTGACGCTCTTCTACCGCTACGCCAAGGACACGGTGGAGGACGAGCGGCAGCGGCCAGACGCGGTATCGGAGCTGGCCAGGGTCGAACCCATCGCCATCGGCGGCTCGCGGCAGGAGTTCGACCACCCAGGCTCTCCCCAGCAGGCACGCCTCAGCCGACTGCAGTTGCTGCTGGTGGGAGTCGCATCACCGCTAGAGGACAGTCTCCTTGCGGACTTGAGCGAGGAGAAGGAGTACAACTTCTCCAAGTGCTTCCCGTTCTATCGCAAGCTCACCACGTTCCAGACGCAGCTGCTCAAGTTCAACTTGGCCTCCTTCACCAGCATGCCGTTCTCCCAAAACTCCATGATCAAGAAGGCCGTTCGCTTTGTCAGCAGCGACATCCATACCCACGTCGACTTCCATACCGACAGTGAAATCACGCGCTTCGTGTTGCTCACGGAAAAGACCTGGGAGCTCTACGAATACAAGGTCTCGCCAATCGCTGCCAATTCCCCAGACCCCAAGCCCCGCCTCTTGTGCTGTGGCAAGCTGACTGGTGACTATGGCCCGGACTACAACTCTCTCCAGGCCCCAGAAAGCAATGGGCTCGTGACGCGTAATGACTTTCTGGATAGCAGTAACTCTCAGGAGGACTTCAAGAAGCGCATCTCGCTGTGGGAACAGATGTCGTGCTGCCTCTCACGCGACTACTTGGTCATCGCAGGAACGCGAGGCATGTTGCGCGTCCTTGACGTGCGCACGGCGTCTCAGCTCGGGCGCCCTTTGTACACATACCTCACAAACTTCCCAATCCGTTGCATAGCCGTTGCCCCCCAAGAAGGGCTTGTGGCATGCGGAATCTCGTCAAAAGAACGTGGCTCCGGCAAGGAGCAGCCATTTGTGATTCTTCACAAATTCAACTTTGACGCCAACCGTACCCTCGTCTCTGTCGACCCCATCACCATCACTCTTCCGTACCGTGATCCGGTGAAGGTGATAAATTTCAATGAGGCTGCCACGCATTTGATTTGTTGCACCGTGTGGGAGACGAGGTACATGATTCTCCGCCTCCGCAGCTCGGGCTCGAGCAACTATCGCAAGCCGCGTCTTGTGTGGACAGACACTCGCACGGTGCGGGGCGCCAGCAAGAGGCACAAGACCGATACTGGCGCCGACGACGGTGACGGAGAGTCCGAGATGGACCTTGACGACTCCACCATGGACAACGAGGGTATCACCGATGTCCAGTTTGGGGCCATTCCCAACACGGTGATCATCACCTCCTGCTCCCTCATGAACCGGCCGCCCGTGGTGATCCGGCTCGATGGCGGGTCGCTCGACAACTACTCCAAGGGCGAGACGTATTCGCAGACGAGCGTGGGGAGCGTGGACGAGGAGATTGCAGGCATCAAGTCCAGTGAGGTGATCTTGCGGACTCCCGAAACTGGTCTGTTGATCCACCGCGCAGCCAAGCTGCCGCGGCGCGACGCTGCGGTGTTCTTGGACCGCGACGGCCACTTGTTCTTGGTGCTGACTCCAAACTTTGAACACAACATCTACACAGAGACCAAGAAGGTGGTAATACAGCTAGGAGAGGTGGCCAACGCCGAGAGGTACACGCAGTCGGCGTCGATCCAGTTTTCTGCCGACGGAGGGAAAGTGTTTGCCGTGGACCGCAAGGGCATTTTTCTGGTGTTTGACTTCACCAAGGGCATTCCGGGCGTGGACGGCGATGTGGTCAAGTGTAAAATAGTAGCAGCATAAATACAATAGAGATCAATCCAGCTACGGCTGCTGCCAGTATGAGCACGGTGCGACGACTACTGCATGGCGCCCGATTTACGAGGCAGCCATCGTAAACGAGCGGTCGCGCCAAACTACGATGTCGACACAGGCCCGCGGCGCGGTGCTTGCAAAGTCGCAAAACGGCCTCTGCTCTACTGTGGCTCGGCAACCGCCACACCGGTTGGCGCGCAGGCGGCCGCGCGGCGCGGACCGCGGTTAGACGCGGGATGAGTAGTCGTGCGCCCACCGCGATGAGCATAGTGGTGGTGCCAGGCCACCCACATTCTTTCCAAGCACGCCCTCCAAAATGCCCATCCCCGAGCTTTATGAGGACGCTCTCGACTTGATCGGCAACACACCGTTGATCAAGTTGAACAAGATCCCCCAGAGCCTCGGTATCCGCGCCAAGGTGTACGCCAAAGTTGAGTTGTTCAACGCGGGCGGCTCCATCAAGGACCGGATCGCCAAGAACATGGTGTTGGAGGCCGAGAAGCAGGGACGCATCAAGCCTGGCTACACCTTGATTGAGCCCACGTCTGGCAACACCGGTATAGGCCTTGCGCTTGTCGGTGCCGTGCGCGGCTACCGCACCATCATCACCTTGCCGGAGAAGATGTCCAACGAGAAGGTGTCGGTGCTCAAGGCCTTGGGTGCGGAGATCATCCGTACGCCGACCGAGGCTGCCTGGGACGCCCCCGAGTCGCACATTGGAGTGGCCCGCAAGTTGGAGAAGGAGATCCCCAACGCGGTCATTCTCGACCAGTACGGCAACACCGCCAACCCGGATGCGCACTACTACGGCACCGGCTACGAGATCTGGGAGCAGACCAAGGGTAAGGTGACGCACCTTGTTGCGGGCGCGGGCACCGGTGGCACCATCACTGGTATCTCGAGATACTTGAAGGAGAAGAACTCCAAGGTCCATGTCACTGGTGCCGACCCCAAGGGCTCCATCTTGGCCCAGCCCGAGTCATTGAACTCGTCCAGTGAGGGCTACTTGGTCGAGGGTATCGGCTACGACTTTGTGCCGGATGTGTTGGACAGAAAGTGGGTGGACCACTGGATCAAGACCGACGACGCCGAGTCGTTCAAGCTCGCGAGACGCATCATCCGCGAGGAGGGCATTCTTGTCGGCGGCTCGTCTGGTTCCGCGCTCCAGGCGGCGTTGGACGTGGCCAAGGACTTGTCCGAGGACGACGTTGTCGTTGTGGTGTTCCCCGACTCGATCAGATCTTACTTGTCCAAGTTTGCCGACGACGAGTGGTTGAGATCCAACGGCTTTGAGGTGGAGGAGAAGAACTCCAGTGCCACCAAGACGGACGACTTCTTGACCCATAAGACCATCCAGGACTTGGTCCTGGGCAAGGCGCCCGTGGTCACTGTGACGTTGGCGGACACCGTGGGCAAGACGTTCGAGTTGATGCAGCAGAATGGCTTTGACCAGTTGCCGGTGTTGAACACGTCGGGCAAGTTGGTGGGATTGGTGACGTTGTCGACGATCTTGAAGTCCTTGTCCACCAAGAAGGTGCAGATGACGAACTCCATCCGCAGCATCATCATCGACTTCCGCAAGTTGGCCAACTTTGAGAAGTCCACCATCACCAAGGAGTCGGGATTCACCAAGCGCGACTACGAGCCCATCACGTTGGAGACGCCGTTGTCCAAGTTGAACAAGTTCTTCGAGACCAACTCCAACGCCATCATCACCGACAGCGAGTTGAAGCCGGTGCAGATCGTCACCAAGGTGGACTTGATCTCGTTCTTGACCAAGAACCTCTCTTATAACTAGTGTATAATAGACAGCTATTGCGAGAGCACCCGCTAGGCAGGGCAGGCGTACGGGCCGGAGGGGGAGGAGTCTAGGTACATGTCCTATAATACAATCTATGTTACATCACGAGAACTTCCATCTGTTGCCGCAGTTCTCGCAGGTGCAGAAGGTGGTCAAGGGCTCATCGGCGGAGCGGGTCTGCATCTGGTAGTAGCTCACCTTCTTCTGCTTGCACTTGCCGCAGGTGAAGCGGTCGGTGACGGCGCGCTTCTCGGTCGCGCCCTGGGCGTCGAAAAGGTTCTTCTTGTGCAACTTTTCAATCTCCTTCTTGAGCGCCTCCGGGGCCATCTCGTTGGGGCTCATGGTGGTGAACTTGGCGGGCAGAATGCCGCCGGAAAGAAGCCGCTCGCGCAACTCGGGGTTCTTCTTGTTGCGCAAGTTCATGGTTAGCGTGCGGAGCTTGTTGCGGTAGTTGTCGTTGACGGCCATGTACTCGGCCTTGTACACCTCCAGCTCAATGTCGCGTGCCACCGCCACAACGTGCTTGGCGGGGTCGTCGCGCTCGATGGCAAGCGCGGTGTAGAGCGCGCTGACACTGGCGTTACGCGTCGAGTTCTCGTACAAGTTGGTGTCGACGCCGTCAGCCTTGGGGTTGCGCGGGCCCAGGTGGAACTTGCTCGCGGCCGGCGGCAGGCCCGCGGCGGGGGCCACCGGGCTGCCCGAGCCCGCCTTCTTCAGGCTCTTCTCGCTCTGCACAGTGTCCCTCCACGTGCGAATCATCTTGCGCACCAAGCTGCTGATCTCGCCGTTGCTGTGGGCCCGGAACTTGTTCACGGCCACCCCCACCTTGGTCTCGCGCAAAAGCTTCTCCGTCGGCGCCACGCCGTCGTTCAAAATGTGCAACAACTTGAGAATCGTCGCATCGTCCGTCGACTTGTCGAGGTTCAGCACCGTCGACTTGATCTCCTTGGCGTCCATGTTGGCGGCCAGGCGCTGCGAGCGGCGCCATGAGGGCATCGGCGTGCCCGCACCAACTCCGCCTGCAGGCCGCGAGCATCGGCTCGAGCCAGCGTCCCGCCAGCCGCAACCAGCAGCCATGGAGAGCAGGAGCGTCAACATCGGCAACATTCCCTTCGACTACACCGAGGAGCAGGTGATGGAGATCGCGCGCTCGGTGGGCCCGGTGCTGAGCCTCAAGCTCCTCTTTGACCCCAGCACCGGCAAGTCCAAGGGCTACGCCTTTGTCAGCTTTGGCGACCACGAGACGGCGGCGTCCGCCGTGCGCAACTTGAACAACTTCAACATCGGCAACCGCGTGCTCAAGTGCTCCTTCTCCAGCGACAGCGAGGCCAGCGGCGACCCCGACTTGCTCCCGGCCCTCCCCTTGGGCGTCCAGCTCTTCCCCAACCAGGACCCGCAGCAGGCGGTGTCGTCGGCGTTGCAGCTGATCGACCAGAAGACGGCGCTCTCGTTGGTGAAGGAGGCGAAGCGCATGACCGTCGCCAACCCGAGCCTCATGCGCCAGCTCCTCGACCAGTGCCCGCAGCTCGCCCACGCCTTGGTCGAGACGTTGGCGCGCCTCAACCTCGCCTCCAACGACGTCATCGAGCTCTGCTTGAACAAGAGCAAGGAGATCGACACCTTGGCGCCGGACCAGGTGCAGTTGCTCCGCGACGTCGCCCGCCTCTCGGCCCAGGACCTCGGTGCCTTGCCCCAGGACAGGAAGGCGGTGCTCCAGAAGATCCAGCACGAGATCCGCCAGGGAACCTACGGTGCGATATAGTCGGCACCGCCTCGGACGGCCTAAGGCGCCGACCATGTCACGACCTTTTCTTCTTTTCTTTTCACACGAGCCGGTGGTGGCCGTGACCGCAGGGCTGTCAGGATGGCCTGGATGCGACCATGTATGGCAATTGCAGCATATGCCGTGCGAGCGCCCATCCAGAGTTGCTGCCTTGCTGTGGGGCAGAACCATGGGTGCTGCTACAACTCATTTGCATGTCGTCCGGATACGGGGAAAGAAAATCGCCAACACAACCAAGCACGAGTCGCAACACCACCGCCAGCGATCTCTGTACCGTATCCACCCCCCAAAGCTACATAGAAACAGAATCACTCACAGTACACAGAAACCAGCACTTAGATGGGCCAAAACCAGTCACGTGACCGCGATGAGATATGGAGCCCGCTGCGATGCTCAGTCATCAGCATGAGTGTCGAACGCAAGCGATTATCCAGCGGCCTCACTGTGACGTCCAAGGTCTTTGTGAGGTCCCGCTATGGTGGAGCCACCAAGATCGTGCGCGAACACTACTTGCGGAGCGATATTCCCTGCTACTCAAAGCTTTGCAATCGCTGCAGCGAGGACTTGAAGCCAGACTCCCTGGGTGCCTTGCCCACGTTTGTGCTCTCAGAGTCGCCTTCCAAGCTTGAAAAACGCCCGCACTACGTTGTGGTGGACACAAACATCATTCTCCATGCCATCGACTTGCTTGAGAACGTCGACTGCTTTTACGACGTCATAGTGCCCCAAACCGTGCTTGACGAGGTGAAAAACCGCTCCTTCCCCATTTACCAGCGTGTAAGAGCGTTGGTAAAGTCTGAGGAGAAGCGCTTCGTTGTGTACCATAACGAGTTTAACGAGAACACGTATATTACTCGTGAAAAGGGCGAGTCGATCAACTCGCGCAATGACAGAGCCATCCGCAGATTTGCCGCCTGGCTTGACACCCACTTGAACCAGAACAACGCTACCACAAAGGTTCTTATCGCATTGGTGTGCAACGACAGAGAACTCCGCGAGAAGGCGGTGAAGGAGGGCATCTTTGCCTTGTCGTTGGAGGACTACATTGAGAAGCTTCCAAATGCTGACACCTTGCGCGACTTGGTGCCCAACGATTCCGAATCGTTTGACAGCTCTGACAGGCATGAGACGACGTATCCGGAATACTACTCCAACGCCAGAGTCATGGGTGGCGTCAAAAACGGCACCTTGTATCAGGGCGTGATGAATGTATCAACGTATAACTTCTTGGAGGGAACAGTCAATGTTCCCGCGTTCAAGAAGCCTTTACTTGTGTTGGGAACAAAGAGCTTGAACCGTGCCTTCAACGGAGATTCAGTCATTGTGGAGCTTTTGCCCAAGGACAAGTGGAGGGAACCTTCGTCCACCATTGTCGAAGAGTCGGCAATCGGTGCCAACGACAATGCCGATGACGAAGAGGATGAGGTGGAGACTACTTTGATTTCTGACAAGGAGAGGAAATTGTTAGCTCAAGAAGCCACCAAGGCAATCTTGGATAGCAGCGACGAAAGAGCACAGCAGCGTCTTCAGCCTACGGCCAAGGTTGTTGCCATTGCAAGAAGATCGTGGAGACATTACGTCGGTCAAATCGCCCCCTCCTCGGTGTCTGCTGAGGACAATGGGCATGCGTCCAAGAGCGTGTTTGTGATTCTCATGGATAAAGTCTTGCCCAAGGTGAGAATCCGCACCCGCAGAGCCAAAGAGCTCTTGGGCCAGAGAATCGTGGTGGCAATTGACGATTGGCCCGCAACATCCAAGTACCCCAATGGTCACTTCACTAGAGCTCTTGGTGCCATCGAAAGCGCGGAGGCTGAGACAGAAGCCCTTCTCCTTGAGCACGATGTGGAGTACAGACCATTCTCAAAGGCAGTTTTGGACTGCTTGCCCAAAGAGGGCGCTAACTGGAAATGTCCCGAGAGCTTGGATACAGACGACCCGCAGTTGAGTAAGAGAAAAGATCTTCGGGACAAATTGGTGTGTTCTATCGACCCGCCAGGCTGTGTGGATATCGATGATGCGTTGCATGCTCAAGAATTGCCTAATGGCAACTACGAAGTCGGTGTCCATATCGCGGATGTGACCCATTTCGTGAAGCCCAATACGCCTTTGGACGACGAAGGTGCTGCAAGAGGCACCTCAGTTTACTTGGTCGATAAGCGTATTGACATGTTGCCGATGTTGTTGGGTACGAACTTGTGTTCATTGAAACCCTACGTCGACAGGTTTGCATTTTCTGTCATTTGGGAGCTCGATGAGGACGCCAATATCATCAACGTGAACTACATGAAATCAGTCATCAAGTCCCGCGAAGCGTTTTCGTACGAGCAAGCACAAGTCAGAATCGATGACACCACGCAGAATGACCCGTTGACCAAGTCCATGAGAATTTTGTTGAAGCTCTCTAGAAAGTTGAAGCAGAAGCGTCTCGATGCCGGAGCATTGAACCTCGCTTCACCAGAAGTCAAGGTCCACATGGACAGTGAAACCTCCGACCCGGGAGAAGTGGAGATCAAGAAATTGTTGGCGACGAACTCGCTTGTGGAGGAGTTTATGTTGTTTGCCAACATCTCAGTTGCCAGAAAGATTTACGATGCATATCCACAAACGGCCATGTTGAGACGGCACGCGGCCCCTCCTGCCACCAACTTTGAGGCACTCAACGAGATGCTCCGAGTACGCAAGGGGGGCATGTCGATCTCATTGGAGTCTTCCAAAGCGCTCGCCGATTCGCTTGACCGTTGCGAGGACCCGAAGGACCCGTATTTCAATACCTTGTTGCGCATCATGTCGACGAGGTGCATGATGGCGGCCGAGTACTTCCCGTCAGGCTCGTACGGATACCCAGAGTTCCGCCATTATGGTCTTGCCGTGGATATCTACACGCACTTTACGTCTCCCATCAGAAGGTTCTGTGATGTGGTGGCGCACAGACAGTTGGCGGGAGCCATTGGCTACGAGGATCTTGACTTGAGCCATCGCGACAAGCACAAGATGGAGTTGATTGTGAAGAACATCAACCGGAGACACCGGAACGCCCAGTTTGCTGGCCGTGCCAGCATCGAGTACTATGTGGGCCAGGTGATGCGCGACAACGAGTCTGAGCAGGAGGGCTACGTGATCAAGTCCTTCAGCAACGGTGTAGTGGTGTTGGTACCCAAGTTTGGCGTTGAAGGCTTGATCAAGTTGGAGATGCTTGGCGACATCCATTCTGCGGACTACGACGAGAACAAGTTTGAGCTCACGTTCACGGACTTTAACGGCAAGCGGCGTACGGTCGGAGTGTTTGACAAGGTGCGCGTGCACGTGCGCAGTGTCAAGGACGAGGTCAGCGGCAAGCGCAAGGCCCAGCTTGTGTTGGTGTAGAGCATATAGATAATTAGACAGGACTGGAGCAAGCTGCCGTGGGGACGCGGCGATTGTAGAGCTTGGACATTCAAAGCATGGGCAGTGAGTGCTCTAGTGTGTGCACGGACAGAGAGGACCAGGCTTTTACAGCGGGTACACTAAATGTCCATGAACTATGTAATTTTTGGCGATTATGGTGTGTTATTTATAGTGAGGCAGCGCTCACTGGGTGTATTTGGCGAGGTCTTCGATGGTGACGAGCTTGATGCCGTGCTTCTTGCCGAACGCCTCGCAGTCAGGCAACCGCAGCATCAAGCCGTCCTCGTCGCGCACCAACTCGCATATCACGCCGGCCTCGGCGAGCCCCGCAAGCTGGCACAAGCGCACGGCGGCCTCGGTATGGCCGCGGCGCTTCTCGAGGAGCCCCGGCACTGCGCGGAGGGGGAGCACGTGCCCGGGGCGGATGAAGTCGTCCGGCCGCGACGTCGGGTCCGCCAACTTGCGCGCCGTGAGAGCACGGTCGTGTGCAGAGATGCCGGTGGTGGTGTTGTGGGCGTAGTCGCAGGTGACGGTGTAGGCGGTGCCATGGCGGTCGAAGCGGTCCTTGAGCATGGGCTGGAGGTCGAGCTCGTCCGCGCGCGCCGTCGAGAGCGGCACGCACACGTAGCCCAGCGAGTGGCGCACGAGAAAGGCCATTTTCTCGGTGGTGATCTTCTCGGCGGCGATGATCAAGTCGCCCTCGTTCTCGCGGCTGGCGTCGTCCATGACAATGAGAAACTCACCCTCGCGGAACGCCGCCACGGCGTCGGCAATGGGCGTGAACATGCTGTGGATGCGGAGGTGCTGGGAGTCACGAGGATTAAATACGTCGGCCGCACCAGTGATGTCATCCTGCACCGTCCCCGTGCAGGCGCATGCTTAGTGATGGAGCCTGCCCTTATTAAATATTACTTTTGCCGCGGCGCCATTTGTCATGGCGGTTTTCGCTTGCAGCCGGCCGCGCCGCGGCATGCAGTAGAAGACCACACGGTGCGTCACGCGCGTGCCGGCTGGACCCTGCCGCGCGGGCTCCCGTGGGGGCAGCACGCCGTCGCTCGAGCCTCCACCGCCGTTGTACTGCATACGTTCGGGGCCAGCCGGGCTCACAAGCCCGCACCGCCAGCAGCCGCTCGCCACGAGGCCAGGACCCACCGCTTGCTGCAGCACAGACTCCGCGAACGTCTGCTCGAGTGTCGGTTGCGCGTGTGACGTCATCGCTCATCGCATCGCTATGGACAGCCGCCAGCACGAGGCCAGCTTCCAGGGCACGCCGTTTGTGTTCCTCAAGGTCGACTATGCCGACAAGACGGTGCTCAGTGTGCTTGTGGACGGCGTTGTCGACACCACCGTGGACCTCCCGCTCTCGGCGCGGCACCGCATGAACGCCGACATTGGCTTCGCCGACGACACCGACATGGGCGTGGAGCCCACCGTGCTCGTGGGCGACCCGCAGAACTTGAAGATCCAGGTCGTGGCGGCCCAGATCGGCAAGGTGGTGCTGTCACAGCAGCAGGAGCCCAAGAACGCGATCTTGAGCATCGGGTCGCGCTGGTTTGGCCGCGAGGTCGCCAACGACGACTTTGACAAGCTCATGTTCGTGCTCGATGGGGTGAAAAAGTTGTACACATAGATAATCCACGACATGCCATGACCCGCCGCGGCTCCTACTGAGGGGACGCGATAACTGCTCTATATTTACTTCTTCGCCTTGGGCTCTCTCTTCTTGGGCGCCACAAGTCTCTCCTTGGTGCCCCACACAAGCTTGTGCGGCTTCATAAACTGCTCCACCACCTCGTCCGTGATCTGGGCCCTTCTCTCCTGGTACTCGGCGACAAACTTGCCCACAACGGCAATGCACTCCTTCTTCATCTCGCCCGACAACACCTCGCCCTTGCGGTAGCCTTCAGCCAATCTCTCCAACTTGGCGTCGTCGTTCTCAAAGAAGGACATGTACTGGTAGGCCACGTCCACGTCGGGGTTGCCTCCAAGCCTGCGGTGCTCCTCAATCGACACCTGGCCGCCCGAGAAGGCGTACTTGTTGATCTTCTTCTGCACCTGCTTAGGGGTGTCGTTCATGTAAATGGCCGTGGTCTCGTCAGAGGCAGACATCTTTGTGGTTGCGCCCTGCAACGCGGGGAAGAACTTGGAGAAGATCAACGACGGCTTGCCAAACTTCAACTTCTCGGCCACATCACGGGCCACTCTAAAGTACGGGTCCTGGTCAATGGCACACGGGATCAAGCACGGCGTGTTTGCCGGCAAGTCCAACACACCGGGGTACGACGACGGGAAGCCGGAGGCGATCTGCACCGAGGCAAAGTGCAACTTGCCAATGTTGTCCGAGTCCTTGAACCCAAACACCGCCTTCGACGTGGAGGTGGTGATCTGGCGCGCCGTGCGTACCACGTTCTCGTAGAGACCGCCGCTCATGTAGTCCAAGTCGGAGAAGATGAAGGTGTTCTCGGCCTTGAAGCCGCACGCAATGATGTCCCGCGCATTGATGCGGGCAAAGCGCTTCACGTCCTCGATGGTCAACTTCTGCTTGAACAAGAACTTCTCGTCGTCGGTCAACTCAATCACCAACGGCACGTCAAACACCTCCTGCAACCACTTGGTGAAGGCGAACGGCACCATGTGGCCCAAATGCATCGAGTCGGCCGAGGGGCCACGACCGGTGTACAAGAAGAACTGCTCGCCGTGCACATACAAGTCCAAGATCTTGTTCAAGTCGCGCTCCGAGAAGAACACCTCACGCTTCAAGAACGGATGCGGCTCGTGGCCGGTGATCGCGGTGAAGTAGGCCAAGGTCTCCTTGGTGATCTTGCGAGTACCAAACAGCTCGATCAACTTGTCATAGTCGATTTCCTTCACCACGCCGTCCACAACGGCTCCACCAACCTCCCAGGGCGTCACCACCTGCTCGGCGTCGTCATTGACGTTCAACTTTTCAACTCCGGCCTCCACGGACATGCTGCTGGTGAAAATTACTGGCCTGCGACCACAAGAGTCAGCTGGTGCGAACACGACCAGTTCTCCGGGCAGCAGTCCGGCTCATCGAGCCACTTGGATGGCGGGTGTCGGGACGAGCTGGGGCAGTGACGACTGGAAGGACTCGTAATTGCTACATTGAGATCGAGTTTGGAGAATTTTGTGATTTTGTCATAATTTGGTCCCAGCACCATCGTGCTGTTCAGTGCTCAGGCTTCGGACCATTAACCATATATTTGCCCAGCCAGCTGGCATTACGCGGATCGCCCTGGCCTACAAGTCAGGCGTGTCGGAGAAACTACTCTATTGTCTGTACGAAAGTCGTTATGTATTGCCGATTAGATAATTAGAAGTTGAGTTTGGTGAAGAACCACTTGTTCTTACCAGCCTGGTGCTTTTCCTCCAAGGCCTTCTTGACGACCTTCTTGGCCTCCTCTCTCTGGGAGGGCTCCTCCAAGGCCTCGGTGGTGACAACAGACTTGAAAGACTCAACGTCCAAAGAGTATCTGGTGGGCATGAGGTGAGTGTAGTTGATGACTTTAACGAAAGGCTTCACCTTGGTTCTCTTGGCGGTCTTCTTGGCGCCCAAGTTCTTGGTCACCTTCAAGGGGTATCTCTCAATGCCAACAACGATAGCGTGAGGGAAGGGGTGGGACTTGGAGCCCTCATCGTGAGGCTTCACAATGACAACCTTCTTACCGGCGAAACGGCCACGAACAACAATAGCTAATATGTTAGTATATGCGCCTTGCATCTTTCAGACAGTCATAGTCGTGCTTATCGAAGGAGGAATCTGCGTAAACATGGTGAGGACAGCAACTGAACACCTCCATTTCCTCATCGCCATCTTGCGGCCAGTGCATATTCTCAGGCTTCTTCATTTGAAGTTTCGAGTCAATGATTTCCATTCTTGATTTTCCATAGCTGGCCTCCGTCTTCCAAACCACAGTTTATCATGCTTCACAACTTCAACAACAGTCGACTATTATCATCTCCAATGGATCTGTATCCTTCAGGGTGTTTGTACATACCAACTTTGCCAGACTTAACGAACTTAGCCATCTTTGGTGTATCTATGTTTCTGGAAAAGAACAAGTTTGTCAAGCGTATCTAGTGAAAAATTTTACCCTCACTGAAAAAATGAACATCCTAACCCTCCAGGTAGGTGTACGGATGTTCAGCTCCGAAGCCCTAATCACTTGACCTAGGGTTCAGTCACGTGAAAAGTGACTTGTGTTTCGACTGCACACAACTACTGCGGTTGCAGCCGTACGTCATGCTGCAAGCCCCACAACGGGGCCGGTATCGGTGTAGATATCATCGATGACGGGGAAATGAACGCGCACCGCAGTACGCGCAGCTACAGTGTAATTTTAACGAGAGGCGTCTATTTGCGCTGACTTCTCTGCAAGAATTTGGAGTTCATGCTAGTAATAGTCTGCTTCTTGGTATTCTTCACGGTTTGGATAGGCTGGCTATCCTTTGTGAAGCTAGAAACACGTGTAGGCTCACTGGGCTTCAAGTTGATGTTGGAGATGGCAAGCTGAGCCGCATGAAGGGTACCATCGCTGCCAACAAGACCAGTAGATTTGTCGATCCCACTGCTGCTTACAACTGGCGGCGGTGGTTTGCGCTTGATGGATTTCGAGTTGACCCGAGTGCTGAACATAGTTTCTCTTTGCTTTTTCTCCAGTTTTGCCTCGCCATTTTTCCTCAGCTGCAGCTGCAGTCGGCGAGTTTCCACCAACGGCAAGTCGTCATCACCATGCTTGCTCGCAGGGACGGGAGAGTTCTTGGCCGGCTGAGGATGCAGACTGCGTCTGCTCACCGCTGCACTTGCAGGCACCTTTGGCAGCGACGCGGGCGTGGTCTTTTTACGCATCGCCTTATTTCTCTCGTACTGGTTCTGCTTCGATTTGGCGAGCGTTTCCGTCCATCCTCCCACCTCATACTTTTCCACTTCAAACATCAAGGTCGATTCCGATGACATGATGGCAAAGATACCCACGGAAGGAAGGAGTTTGGAAAGCTTGCTGGGTGCAGAGGATACCACCTCCTTGAATTGGATAAACGGGTAGTTTAATCTCACTTCACAGATGGGCTTGTACTCATCCTCATTATCGGGACGGAAAAACAAGAGGGCGCGACCATAGGTGGTTATAAGCATAGTGCATGTCCTTGGCTTGGCCAATGGATGCTGCCGAGCACTGGAGCCAGCACTTCCCGGTTCAGTCATCTTGGGGAACCGGAGATTCTTGAGGAACGATGGCTTCTTGGAAAACTTGCCGCTCGTAGTATCGTTCAGCTCGGTTTTAGGTGGTTCCAGAGGGGCCTCCTCAGGTTGCACATAGTGTATAATACATTGACTCTCGTCACTGTTTTCGTGCCCGTCATAGTAATGCTCATCCTGGGACGCCAGGCCACTTGATCTTGAGCTACCATTGACCATCTGGGACAACATGCTGGAACCGGTCCGTGTCGCGTTGTACCCCAAGGGCGAGTCGTGCAACAAACCCTTGTGTTTTCTTTCAAATACATCCGAGTTGTGTATGGAGGTAATGACGGGACCAATCCTCAATATTCTTTCGTTAGCGTCGTGGAGATACGGGCCCCAGGCCACTTCGACAGGTGAAAGTGGAGTCACCTCCATCACCGCGCTCTTCTCCTTCGATTTCGTGATGGAGGCGCGGGCCGACGATGACGTCCGGGTGTAGGTGGCTCTAGTGTTTATGGTGGGACGAAGAATGTTGGTGCCTGGAATGTAGTCTGGCTCCGCCAGGCGCTGGGTGGTGCGGGTACTGGCACGAGTGTTGTGGCGTGAACCCTCGGCCGTGCCATTGCCGGTTTTGGCCTCGGCAGAACTGAGGTTGGGGTCCGAGGCGTTATCCTTCTTGTGCAACACGTAGGCTGCAACCGAAGCTGCATTGACCTTTTCGCTGGCCACGCGACGAGAGCCATTGGGGTTTTCAGGGGCCGGACTCGAGTCGCTGGCTTTGCGGTTGGAGACGCGCCTTACCTGCGACAGCGATGCCGACTTGTTGAGCTGGGGCACCTTCATCATCGACTTGGCGGTCATCTTGTAGGGTCCCAACTCTGGGGGGTCCACGCTCCAGATCAGGTCGAAATCGTCAAAGTCGATGCTCAGAAAGAAGTAATGCTTTTGAATTTGGGGAATGGTTGCTCTGCGGGAAGGCTGGAGCACGAGGATCAGCTTGATCAAGTCGCGGATGACCAACGGGAACCCGGCGCTGAATGCGTACTGGAGCTTGGTAATCTTTTGGAACGTTAAGTACTCGTTGGTGGCCTTGAAAGGGGGTTTGCCTGCAATCATCTGGTAGATGATGCAGCCAAACGCCCATATGTCGCCCGGCTTACCGCAGTACTTGCTTTCGAGCAATTCAGGGGACACGTACTCGGCGGTGCCAACAAAGGAGTTGGCGCGCACATCCACAGGGTACTCTTCGCTCTGGTCATCCTTCTTCTCCAACAAGCGGGCGGTGCCAAAGTCGGTGATCTGGATGCGCATCTTGTCGTCAAGCAAGATGTTTTCCGGCTTGATGTCACGGTGGATGACGCCGTTCTCATGCATGTAGTGGATGGCGTCGAGGATCTGGGCGCCAAAGTAGCGGGTGCAGTCCTCGCTGAGGGTGGTGTGCTCCTTGATGAGGCTCAAGAGCTCGCCGTTGGCGGCAAAGTCGAGCACAAAGTAGAGGGAGTTTTTGTCCTGGAACGTAAAGTAGAGCGAGATGACGCCCATGCGGTTGCTGAGGCGGTTCAAGGCGTGCTTCTCAATGTTGACGTACTTGACCTTCTTCTCCTTGATGATGTGGCGCTTGTCGAGAATCTTCACCGCGTACTGCCGCTGGGTGTGCTTATCGGTGGCCAACACCACGGTGGAGTAGGAACCTTCGCCTAGGTCGCGGCCAAACACAAAGTCCTTCACGGTGCGGCGCACCACGCGCGGCGCGGTGCCGTCGCCGGCCTCCACCGCGCGCACAGCGGCGCCCTTCTCCGCCCAGTCCTCGTCCGGCGCGGGAGAGTCTGCCACCACCGCGGGCGGCGAGGACGGGCTCTGCCCTCGCAGCTCCGGCGTCACCACGTCCCGAAGCTCCGCCTCGATGGTGGGCGTCGTGAGCACGTACAACGACAGGTTGGTTTGCGCCTGTGGGTGGGCGGGGTTGAAGTTGAACAGCAGCGTCGACGACTTGGGGGTTTGCGGCGCGCTGCGCACAGCGGGGCCGTCGCCGGCGGCCAACAGCGACAAGCGGGACAGAACGTGCACCGGAAGCGGCGGCCGCGCCGCGAGCGGCTGCTCCGGCTCCGGCGTCGGCTCGCTCACGCTGGGCACGTCCGCGCGCACGGCAGCGTGCTCCGCCGAGTCGAGGGTGCTGCCGCTGGCGTTGTTGCGGTACGTGTGGTAGATGTTGAGCAAGTCGTCGCTCAACTCCTTGAACTCGGGGTTGGAGTAGTTGTACGGCATGGCGGGAGCAGCGTCTCCATTGGATTCACTTGGCTCGCTCTTGTCGACAACTCGCCAGTGCTCCCTGAACTCGGACGTCGCGATGCTGCTGTCGCGGCTCCTGGCGCCGGCACAAACAGGCCGTGCGTGCGCGCACCAATCAAGGGTCTCGGCGGTCTGCGGAGGCAGGCTGCGGCTGGCGCGTTGCGAGGCGCCGGAGCGCGCGAGGGGGACGCCGCGGGGCTGTGGGTGCTCGCTGGAGCGGCAGCGACGGGCGGCGGCCGGCGGCGGGCCAAGCACGCTGCCTGCACACCCAAGCACATAAATGGGCCGCCGCCCACTTAGCCGCGCTTACCCCGGGTTGCAAGCGGGTGCGCTGCCATGGCATTTGCGGTGGAGACCACCCACTTGATTAACAAGCTCCGCGCCGTGCACCTCGCGCTCGAAGATGACCCCTACGCGCGGCGCATGATTCAGCCGTTTGGGCCCGCGCGCAGCGGCGGCATGGAGCACGCGGCCATCGCGGCCCAGCTCGACCGGCTGCCGCTGCCGCCCATCGTGCTCGGCTCTGGACAGAGCCTGCGGCCAGAACGCGCGCACAAACGGCGCTCGCGGCGCCGCGCGCCGTCAGTGGAGGAGCTGGAGAGCGCGGCGTCGGTTGGGGCGGCGGTGGAGCCGGCCGAGGGTGACCACGGCGACACCGAGTTGGGATACGCGCCGGCGCTCGACGGCTCGGTCGAGCTGAACGACACCATCAAGCTCCACTACACCACCACCATCCGCAAGCGCATGATCCCCCGCTTCTTCAAGAAGCACGACAGCGACAGCGACGGCTCGGTGATGACGCGGCTGCCCAACGACGACAGCGCCACCATCACCAGCAGTGTGCGAGGCGACTCCACGCCGCGGCTCGACGCTGCTGGCAGTGCGGACGGCGCCAGCGACGACGAGATGGCCTTGGCCAACGATACGCTCGAGACGATGGCTCTCGCCCTGGACGATGATGCCAGCGCCGACGCCGCCAATGGCGCCCCGCAGGATGTGCTCGACTTCTCCGACGACGACCTCGAGCTGTACTCCTCGTCTGACTCCGCTTTTACCGACATCGACACTGACTCTATTCTCGACTCCGACATCCTCCTTCCCTCGTTTGGCGACAACGCGGCCAGCTATTCTCTCGACCCCAAGCCGGAGTACCTCAATCGCCACAAGTCTGAGCGCAAGCGCAGGAAAAAGAAGGATGGCTCGCTCGACAGCCCGAGCTTCAAGATGACTGCCAAGCTGACATCCACCGCCGCTTCGAACTACAGTTTGGAACCGCCCACCCCGAGCCGAACCCCTAGCTTCCAGAGAGTGCCAGTACTCCAGAAGAACCCATCCTTCAGAAGACAGGGCCTCACCTTTGACAAAGTGGCCGACGTTGCGCCCCCGCCCCAGGTATCTGCCTTGAGCTCCATGATCAAGACACGCTCGAAATCAGCCAACTCCAATCCCTTGTACTACTACTCCTTCGCAGGTTCCAACGATGCTTCGGCCGCGAAAACACTCGTGTTTATGACGCCTCAGCACAAGCCGGCTCTAGAGGATGTCGCGTTTGCACCTAATGTCTCGGTGGCAGATTGCATTGGTTACATTCTCCTCTGCCTCACCAAGGCGGAGCTCCTCCCTGATCCGGATGACCCCGAGTCGCTCAATCCTAACAATTGGCGCTTGGAGGTGGTCGATGAAGATGGTGACAGCTTTGGTCTGTTTGGTGTCTTGGACAGAACCCGCCTCTTCTCTTCCTACAATAATGCCAGAACCATTGGCATTACACGCGTCACCGATCTTCAAACCCGTCTCCGGAACGAGAAACAGTCTCCGTTGGCTCTGGAATTCAAGCAGAACTTGAGAGCGCACACTCTCAAGATGTCTTTGTCTCTGCAATCTCACGAGCCTGATGTGCAACCAGAAGAACAAGATGAGAGCAGTGAAACACTTCAATTTAAGATACTCAGCAAGCTCCCCAATTTACCCAAGTCCTCCGAAACCATATTTGTGCCTGCGCACTTCACCGTGCATGATTTACTTTATGAATATTGCAGTGCCCAGGAGCTTGACTACCGGAAATACAAGCTCCTTGAGGTAGATTCGGAACATCATGCCAACGATGGGAAACGTGCTCTTTTCCAGAATACTCTTTTGCAGGGCAGCTTGGCAGATGACCTAAGTGCCGTGGCATCCAACGTGGTGAAAGAACTCAACGAAAATGAACCCATAACTCAAATATTGTGCTCAACACTTGAGATTGTGCCTAACAAGAGCTTGTTCTCAGACGCCCTTGGCGGTCCATCTTCATTCGGTTCTTTAAGTGGAATAACCCCAAATAATGCCGGAGTCTTGACCCCTCCGCAAAGACTTTTGGATGCGAAGCCAGAATTCTCCTCCGAGATCCAACACAAGAAGGAGGAAAAGCCTGCGAAGCAACCCAAACAGGGACGGAAAGCGCCTGATGTTGCATCCACCAAACTGGGTCCCGTGATACCAAGCAACATAAATACAATCTATTTCAAGTGGAAAGTTTGGAGGAGGCAAGCGCTTAAGAATTTGGAGAGAACGCTCATCATCGACGGTGACTATGTGCATATTACCCCACCAGATGACGATATTTGGAGTCATCATCAGGGAGAAAATACCGGACGCGGGTCTGCACTTACGGCCCAGAGCCACACCTTTTCCCATACACATCTTCTGCATCATTACCACTCCAAGAACTACCAGAAACCCAAGGGTTTCCACGTGAGCCAAATAGTCAAGGTCAAGGCCTACACTACGAGCAAAAACCCTAACCATTTCAAGATAGTTATCAAGCGACTGACAACCACCGGCAAAGAGGATGAATTGAAGAAGTACTATCTTGACGCTGAGTCTCCTGAGAAACGAGATGAGATAGTGGAGGTCTTGCGGGGCGTGAAAGACCTCGTGCAACTCGACATGTGACGCACTTATGTGCAGGTAATTAGCTCGATGCTCATCGCTTATCGCACCGCATAGGAAATTAGGCATAACTTAAATACATAGTCAGGTGCTATGGAGCTCTCCTCAAACTGGCAGAGACTAAAACGATCGTTGTCTAAAGACACCGCCTCGAAGAAGCAAATCTCGCATAAAGTAAAGTCCACCAAGAAGCCTGAGAAGAGAATCTCAAAAGTACATCCTAATGCCACCACCAAAAGCATTGGCACTACCAGAGCAGTGGCAGTTAACCAGGCTATTACTGAACACATAAAAAGAAAGAAAGAGGAGGTATCACAGCCGGAAGAGAGCTTTGGGTTTATACGAGACGCCTTATGGACTCAGTCAAACGACCAAGAGCTTCGACTGCTTGTTGAGACGAGATCATTCCCTCTTCACACAGGAACAGGGAAGAAGACAGCACCTGGAAAGTTTCTTGCGATCGACTGTGAGTTTGTGGGTGTGGGCCCAGAGGGTAACGAGAGTGCTCTAGCTAGAGTGAGTGTGGTGAACTTTTTTGGCCATGTGATCTTGGATCTCTTCGTGAAGCCGCGAGAGACGGTGACTGATTGGAGAACTTGGGTCAGTGGTATAAGCCCGCACCACATGAAGGATGCTGTGTCATTTTCAGAGGCGCAAAAGCGCACGGCGGACCTTCTTCAGGATAAGGTGCTCGTCGGTCATGCGGTTCACCATGATTTACAGGCACTCTTTTTGTCGCATCCCAAGCACAAGACCAGAGACACATCGTCCTTGGCAACTTTCCGAAAATTATCTGCTGGTAAGACGCCGGGTCTCAAGAAACTCGTTAAGCATTATTTTGGCATTGAGTTCCAAGACGGTTCTCACTCATCGGTGGAAGACGCACAAGCCACCATGTTGCTTTACAGACTCTACCGCAAGGAGTTTGAGAAGCTGTATCATAGACACAACGGAGCTTAATATGAGGCATTCATTCATTCTATATCTAATTATAATATACAATAGTCGTCAAATCATTAGTCAAAAATTGACGGGAAGGTATGCTAGTCCTCCAACCGGTCACCCTCGATGTACGAAGATGCACTCCTGTAGAACATATCCTGTAAGCGACGGTTATCTTTCTCGATTTTGTCCTTCATCCCAGGCTGATTGATGATGTCGCCCAACTTTAATAAATGATGGTCGCGCAACACCATCAAGTCATGCTCAGCAAGAAGGGTATCGACCTCGTTCTTGGCCAGTTCCATTGAATATTGCTCTCTGGAAATCGCCGTGGCCATAATGTTGGATATGATGGTGATGAATTCTGTCGTGTTTGCATTGGCCAATATGCTTTCAAAGGGGGGTTTGATAATGTGATATATTTTGAGTGCGAGCGTCACGTCAACTTGGAAAAGGTAGTCGTAAATATGCACAAAGCGGGTAGTGAAGGTGTTGTCAATGTTTTCACTCGAAATGAAGAAGGCAGCTTGCAAAAGAGTAAAGGTGGAATCCGCATTGCCCTGCAATAAATAGTCAATGATAACTTTTGGAAGCTTGAACTTCCCCACAATCTCGAGCTTCTCGCCTTGAAACCCAACCTCAGCCAAGTATTCTTCGAATTTAGCGTCGCTGGAGCATAAAAAGATGAAGAAGAGATACGCAATTGCATGATTGCTCAAGGCAAGTTCACTGTATTCTTCAGGCTCGCGCAGCTCATAAAACAACTCGAAAACCCTGGTCAAACAAGTGAGCGAAGTGTGCTTCAAGCTGCTAAACTTCAAGCCTTGTGACAAGATGAAAAAGATGTAAATGTGGAAGTTGGATGGAGTAACGTGGAAGCGGTGCGATTTTTCAAAGTCATCCACCAAGCTTCCAAGGCGTTGTCTCAGACTGAAGATCTTAGGCAAGTACTGGCCACCTTGCTGTTTGCACTTGATCAAGGTGTTGACCAAACACTGAATAGACGCCTGATACAAGGACGAGTAATTCAACATACCGAAGCAAATCTCTGGCCATATGATAATTGGGGGCAAGACTGATTCAGAGGACATTCCTTGACACACCCTAGCACCACTAACAAGGATATGAGTGAGATAATCCAACGTGTATGATTGTTGTCTGCTCACCAAGCGGAGGATTTTACAGGCCGTGGAGTCACTAATTCCAGTCTTTGACAAGACTCCCACCACCAAAATAGCCCGCACCTGGAAAATAGACGACCGGGCGAAGGCAACATCAAGGGCATACGAGCTCCACTTCGATCTCCACGCTTGGCGCTGAGCAACTGTACCCAAGGAGGTAATAAAGTCATTCAAGTAGTCACACAAGATTTCGAAACTGGCAGCGCGGTTGTAAACTTGACTCAAATCAGAGCCGGGGGTACTCTTGTCTCGAGTGAGCCCGAATAACATTCTTGCTCGTTGACCACTGAAAAAGGTTAACGTATCCTCAACCGTCTTTTGTTCGGCTTCAGTAATGTCAGGCTTGTTCAAAAAGCATTGGATGGTGTTAATTACAAGCTTCTGCAAATCCTCACCAAACTCAAGTGTGGAATTATCGATGAACAAGGTGCAAAAGAAAAACACATCAGCGAGGAATAATTGAGCCAACACAAATGAGTTAAAGAACATGGAAGTGCAGATTTTGACCAACACTCTGATTTCAAAGAGCTTGCTCTCGGCAGCGATCTCAGAGTCAGAGCGCTTGGCTTTGTTCACACAATCAATCAACCTCGATATGATCTCGCCACACACTTCGACTGATGGTGATATGACGGATATGATGAAGGACCAATCGGGGCCATTATTCTTGTTATCCATCGTATAAGCCACGATTTCATCGATCAAGGTGCTGGTGAGAACATTTTGCAGGAATAGTTTCTTCCATACATAGTCATTTATAAAGGCAATTTGGGCCTTGTTCATGGAGGTGACGCGGCAAAACTGTCTAATGATTGTAGTTACACGGTTAGGTCCATTCTCCTCATCGTCCAAATAAATATGCACACAGACATTGTCCACCCATGGTGATGCATACATCACCGCACTTAGCCTATGTTCTGATGGAAGCTTCTCATAGCTGTCAAAGAAAGATCTAAAGAATCTGTATGTCATGTGGGGGAACTTTCTTGACAAATACTCGGACACGGACACAATAAAGTTGGTAGTATTTGAAGGATACGCAATGCTTTTGGCGTGATTCTTGGAAATGACAAAATCAATCTCGAAATATGACGCAAGGGAGGCAAAGAGAAAAGAGGATGATGCTCTCACGTCGTCGTCGCGACAAAGTAAACCTTGGAAAACCAAATTGTATAACCGACCAAACCAAACAAGAGAACCTTTGCTGGCCTCAAAGTCCTTTTCGCTCTTCTCTGTGATATGCTTGGGTAACCGGGAGGTAGTAAAGTATAAGAATCTCAAAATCTCCAGTCGTTCAGAAGATCGAAGGACAAAGTGGGAGCCATCGTTCAAGTAAATTGTAAACTCGTCCAGCTCGCCAAAGAAACTGGTCACTTCGCACTTCGAAATGTCCACCAATTTGAATACATTGATAGGTTTGAACCCCTTGGTAACAGACAAGGGTGTGTTGAAAACCGTATACTCGTCAGTTACAAATTGAATCCATTGGCTGCCAATCTTCAACCTCGCGGGGACTTTCCTCACCTTGTCTCCATCCCGCTCCAATATCCAGCACTTGTCGAAAACGACCTTGGCGTCTCTGATGATGCTTGTAGTCTGGTCATTCAAGCATAAGCTGTGGATGATCTCCAGGCGATCAGCAAAAGAGTAAGTGTAAATCTGAGCCTTCAGTCCACGTTCTTCATGGCGTATATTCACCACTTTAGCGAATTCAGTGTAGTCACCTCTTGGGAGATTGAAGTAGTACACTCTCGTGCAATTTTTAAACATTTGGTTAGGGCCATACGCGGTTAACAACTTGGCCACCTGCTTCAACAAATCATAATTAATCTCAGAGGCAGTAAAGTCGTACACGAGATAGAATTTGTTATCCCAAAACTGGCTTGTAGTCTCAAAGATTTTGTACACTAACAAGTGGACGTCATTATTGATCAACTTCAAGTTGCCAGCATCGATAACACAAATGGGAGTTCCATCGTTGAAAATTCCATTGTGTATCAAGGTCGAGTCGATTATGGCCTCAACATAATTTTTGGACATTTTATTCATAAAGTCAGTGTATTCGTTTGTTTGTGTAGCGGTGGGGTCGAATGTTTTGTACAATGTATTCGTCAGGAGCGACATCAACGCTTTGGGTTGTCTCATGCTGGCGATCAAGCCATCCAAAACCTTGAAGCGTTCACTTCGGCGGTGGATTTCTTTCAAGTCGATAGACTCTGATACTTGGTCTCCCAACAAGTACTGGTTCCTAATCTCTGGGAAGTAGGTATAGAAGAAGCGGTGCAAATACCGCAATTCTGGTACCGGCTTTGTATCAATGGGGTGGAATGGATAAACGTCTCTTGTTTCATACACGGAAACATCGTTCAAAAAGGTAAGTACTTGAGCGTTCAATTCTTGCAATTCATCCATCTTGTCAATAAGCCCGGGCCACCTTATAGACCCCAACGACCCGTTTGCCATATTTTGAATCACTTTTACTAATTGGAGCAAAGACCGTTTGGTCTTCACATTGATTGCATCCATGCTAAAGTAAGTCTCGGGACTGATGATAACCGGGCAAAAGAATCTCAAGAAAATGAAGGATCCCACTGCAATCAAAGAAGCGTCGGCAAATTTCATCTTCACATAATGGAAAATCATGGAGCAAATGTATCTGAATGACGGGGGCACGAGCTCTAGTGAGCTAGTGATATTTGACACGAGCCGTTTAAGATATGTCATAAAGAGGGCAGTGTCATTCTCAGTCGCACCAGCCTTTTCAACCTCAAACAGGACTTCATTGTCCACCATGTCCGCAATAAACGGCTTTAAAATCAGACAAAGGTAATCCA
Source organism: [Candida] ascalaphidarum (assembly GCA_030674335.1). NCBI lineage: Eukaryota > Fungi > Ascomycota > Pichiomycetes > Serinales > Debaryomycetaceae > [Candida] ascalaphidarum. The sequence goes on from JAKTYC010000021.1 coordinate 44,134, forward strand.
AACCATAGTCTTTGGCAAAATTGGAAAGCAACTTTGTCAAGGTGCTGTTGCGACGGAAGATATCTGCCGATCTGGCAAGTTTATTGATGTCCTCATGGAGTAGAGCCTCAAACAACTTATCGAGTCTCCGGGAATAGCCAAACGCCGCAAATAATGTACTTGCGAGTAAATTATGCTCATTGGGCGAAGCCACTACCGCGGTGGAAGCAAATACGTCATAGAGCTCCGTTAACCGTTCAATCAACTCGTCCGGGAAGTCTTCTGCCTGGGCTCCGCGTTTGCGGTCCTTTAACATTGAAGCAAACACATTCAAAAAAAGACTGCGAATTTTCGCGTTCTCATGGAACCCGAGCGGAAGCACTAGCTGAATGCCAATGTCAGAATCGAATTGCAAGAGATTGGAAATGGACTTGATAACATTATCAGTAATAATATGAACCTTGTGCTTGGATTTAACTGCGTTGGAGGTGAAGTCCATAGCAGTATGTTTCTGGAGAATCTTGTAGAATACCGACAAGTAGTTGGAAAAGGACAAATCCTTATACTTTTTGATATCCCGATCCTTAATTCCTTCCGGAATTTCAAGAATGAGGTGTTCCAACTGGTAAGAAAGACACCGAGAACACTCGGTAGCAAGATCAATGTTCAAGTATTCTATTTCTGAATCGCGGCTATTGACGGTCACTGCGAGCAGATCCTTGCTAAGTCCGGACGACGACACGTCACTGTAGAAAACAGCTTGTTCGAACCACTCAGCCACTACTTTGGCAAAGTAGTTTCTAATTTTGTAGGCACCAGAGATGGCAAGTCGTTCTCTCGAGCTTTCAATGGCCACGATGAGCTTGCAATAGCGCAACTTCAACCGCAAGGTATCCGGTAGATCCTGTAACTGATGTATAGTTCCGATGATGGCATTGCTCATTTTGGGCATTAGGGTGACCATGATGAAGGATCCATCATTAGAATTGGATATCAAGGCCGTGAGAATGACAATGACTTGCTCGATGAACATGGTGGAGGTTTCATTGACAATACTCTCCTCCTTATAGCGCAAGGTAATGGCGTACATCTTGTTGAACAAGACAGGGTAGACGGCGGAGTGGAGCTCGCTGGATAACGAATCCTTGATGATTACCCGTATAACCAAATCCGAAGACGTCAATGCCTCAACGCACTTATCAAAAAACTCTGAAATGTACCTCGAGGCCTTAAGCCTCAACTCAGCATCAAAATCCTCGGATAAAAAGCATCCCGCCGTGGCCACCAAGAATCCGGTGAAATGACGGAAAAGCAAGTTACTGTCTTCCATGTCCGACTTATTGGGGAGTAAATCCAACCACTTTTCATAAATGATCAACCATATCTGATACAAGGCCCGCGTAGGCTTTGAATCCCTCAAGATGCTGCGGAACTTTTTGTGCAACGACACAAACCCGGTAAATACCGAGTCGTCATTGATGAATTTGGTGAACGTGTCCAACAAGTTTTCTTTGAAGCAAAATTCATGGTGACGCTCGAGGGTGGGTTCATTACAGTACCATCTCATCGACGACTTGGCAATGCTGAAGAATTCTATGTCGTGGGTACACAATGACAAGAGCAACACCCGCTCAAATGCCAAGTAGAGATCAGGGCAGTCCATATGGGATTTGGGGTCATTGATAATGCGGTTGTCCTTTAGCAACCCCGTCAAGCGTTCTCGCTCGCTCAAGAATGAATTCAAAAACACGAAAAGCGACTTGAACTTGGAGTCATTCAAGGAAAATACCAAGCACGCCTCGCAAATTGCTTGCGTGATATCGTTGCAAATCAAGTAATTGGCATAGTCTGTTACTTCATTCATTTTCTTGAAAATGTCATTTTCCACATCGAAAAGCGTCATTGTCAATGCGCAAGCAGAGTCAAACAACTGCAGATTATCATTCAAATACTTGAATTGGAAAGCAAACCTCAACACAGAAGAGGCATCGTCACAGAAATCTTCAATCTTTTGGCGCACTCCAGCCTCGTCCTTGGCAAACTCAGTAGGATTCATAAACGACAAGTCAATGAAGAAAAGGTCAGGGGCGCTTATGAATATGGAGAGCAAGTCGGACAATGTCTCTTCGTAATTGGCCAAGTTGCGTATCTTTAGGGTTGAGCTCTGAAAGTTGAAAAGAGGATGGGGCGTGGGGCCCTTTCTTGGCCGATTGATGATATCCTCTATTTCATTAATGCTATGCGAATGGCCATGATTGGGATGGGAAGAAGCCTTCAGCTGAGGAGGTTTGGTAGTGATGGGAGAGAGTTCCACCTCTGAATGCAAACTGATCTTGTCGGAAATGGACGATGCGGCCGAGCTGAGACTCGATTCATAGTGTCGCAAAATGTTGGTAGCGGCAAACACCATGCTCTTGAAGTAAGGCGCGAGCTGCTGGATGATTGGTCCCGATATTTCCTTGGAATACTGCATCTCTGACAAGCCCTTGATGATCTTGATGATGATTCTCATTTGCTTCAAGTTTTCCTTGGACCGCTCAAACTTCTCCACAAGGAGCGCACCATACTTTTGCGGATTCAAAAAGATGGCTGCGATGTAAAAGTTGATGGTGAGGTTGTCGTAGGAGGCGATATTCTCGTTCTCCTTGACGAGCGGGTCTTCCAGGAGCCGATGTATCATGCGAGTTATATTGTTAAAAGTGTCGTCGAGGTGGTGGATGGCAAACTGATACACGGGATGCGAGTGGAGCGACTCGGGGAAGCGCGACGCCAAGTTGAAGATGTTTATCAAGGCATCGAAGCACTCGAGATTGCTGCAATTGTCCGCGTCCTTGAGAATGCCAGACAAAAACTTGACTCGCTTGTTGAAGGTGGGCAACCACTTGCTGCGCTTGCGGTGGCGATCAATCTCCAGCAAATCCGCTAGGCACAAGAGGGAGAGCCAGCTGAGCACCATGGAGGAGACGCCGCTGTAGTTGACATCCTCAAACACCTGGGCCGATACGTCAAAGAGGTTTTTGCACACGTCGGCGAGGGCATCATCCGGCTTGACGATGCTGTCGTAATCCTGGGGCCGGGCAAAGCACTGGTCGCGGATGGAGGTGACGTAGAACACGAGGAACACCTGCTTCCAGGTGTTGGAGCGGATGAAGGGAAGCACCTTGCTCACACCAACGGCCATGCCCTCGCCCACCAAGTGCTCGTAAAAGATGAACTTGACCAAGGGGGAGTAGCGCTGCAACGACAGCACGGACAAAAAGTCGCCGCGCTCGGAGTACTTGAAGATCTTGGAATGCAAATAGTTGTAGTACTGGACGGGGTTGGACGACGCAATGTACTTGATGCAGATTTCGATGTGGGAGTCTATGTCTATAATGAGGTTGGCAGCGACGTCGGTGGAGCTGGCGCTGGCGCTGTCCTGGAGCTCGAGGAGCAGCAGGGGCGGGTTCGCCGGCGGGAGCACCTCGTGGTCGAGCGGGTACTTGCGGATTAGGGCCATGACCTTCTTGATGGTGCGCACGGAGTAGAGGTTGATCAAGGTGGAGATCAAGTCGGGGATGAGGTCAGGGGTGAGCGGGCGCGGGGGCTCAAAGTGGTAGTAGGTGGAGTAGGAGGCGGGGAGCTCGTAGTTGAGCAGGAAGTTCTCCACCTGGATGTTGGAGAAGGAGACTTTGGAGTTCCAGTCGCGGCGCACAATGTCGGCCATGATCTTCACCACGAGGAGGGTGCTGGCCAACAAGCGCTCGTCGCGGTCGCGGAGGGGCGCCCCGCCGCTCTCGGTGTTGAGGGTGGCGAGGATGGCGCCGAGGCACTGGAACGTGTGGCTGATGTACGGCTGCTGCGGCAGCAGCGCCTGGCAGTTGGCGATGATGATGTTCTTGGTGGCCACAAACTGCGGGTTCAACTCCACCTCCTCGAGCGCGTGTCCGGTGCGCGACGGCAACAAGGAGTGCACGCGCTGGCACAAGGAGTTCACAAACTCGTACAGCATGCTGCGGCGGTGGTGGTCGGGGGGTGCATGCAGCAGGGCAGGGGCAGCGGGCGCGCGGCGGGGAAGTCAGCAATGGCGGCCTGCTGGCGGAGTGGGGGTGTGGGTCCGGCGGAGGGGGTGCGCAGGGGCGGCGGTGGGGCGTGGTCAAGGGTCACGGACAGCGGGGGCGGCGCGCCAGAATGAAGAGCGCATTCGCATCACGATACACATAAGCACGCAAAATTCGCACCTGCACACAAGCGCGGTGTCGGAGAACAACGTGCCTGCACACACGCGCATGCCCCGTTGGGACAAAGCCCGGCAGCCGCCGTTGCGCGGCGTTGCGGCTCCAGCCGCCGGCGCCCCAAAGCGGCAGGTGAATCTTGGCGACCGCCAGCCGTGTTGCGGTTGCGGTCACCCTTTCGTCACCGCCGCTTCCTGCACCGGCGCCGTGGGGTGGAGTCCGGGCCACAGGGTTGCTTCACCGTGCGGGGGACGGTTGTCTGTCACCTGCCGGTGCATTGCGCTCGCGGCGCCCGGCACGCCCGTGTATTGTGCACCGTAAGCCGCTGGCAGTGCCGGTAACCGCACACCGTCCCCTCGCCCCAGATGCGTTTTCCTGCAGACGCCGTCTCCGCACCGACGCCGGCCTGCAGACAGGACTCCGGCCTGGCGCCGTCAGCCCCAGCTGGCGCTGCTACCCCGCGGGCCCGCGCCGTCGCAACTGCTGCTGCGGTGTCCCTTGCGTGCGGCATGTGTATCTGCTGCGCGAGGCGGCCACCCGCGCGCCTGCCTGCCGCCGACACCCGCGGCCGCCAACTGGCCAATGGTGCGCCAGAACGTGGGCGTGCGCGCACCAACCGGCCTTTTTCACCGCGGTCTCACCTCGACAGGCTCTCACACCGTCATGGGTTCCGCATACCACATTCTCGGCAGATCTGTTCCGGCGCACCAGTTGGCCATCGCTACCTTGGGCGCCGTGGTGTTTGTGTGTGTTCCCAAGCCCTGGGGCCCTCCCGCGCCCCAGCACCCGGCCATCAACGCCGCCTCGCCGGAGGAGGAGAAGTACATCAGCGACTTCTTGGCCAAGCACTTGAAGGAGGAGAAGCACTAGAATAAACGTATTTGTTGAAAACGGTTTCGACGCAGGATTTTGGGACGAGTGGCGGCGCGTGGTGTCAGTTTCCGATTGGCTCGGCATTGCGCTGCCTGGGCGCTGTCTGCGCTGTCTGGGCGCTGTGTGGACTGCCTGGGCGCTGTCTGCGCCATCTGGGCGCTCTCTGTTCGCCGCAGGTTGGAGCAGCCGCTCGGTGCACGTAACGGCAGCGCATCGCAATGCTGAGTGCTGCTTGCGTGGGGCTTGCTGCGCTTGCGCCACACACGAAGCACGCTAACGCGGTGCTGCAGCCTCATGGCCCAGCACCGCCAACGACAGCACCACTCGCACCCTCTCCCCACTGCGTATGCCTCCTGTAGCTGTAATGCCTCTTTCCGCCACAATGGCCTGCCTGCCGGTGCCAGGACCCATGTTTGTGCCTGCATACAACGTTTTCGCGATGAGATGAGCGCGATGAGCGAGTCTTCAACCCCAGCATGTCTGCCATTTTCAAGGCCCTCCAGGGCAAGTCCTCCAAGGACAGCTCCGAGAAGACCAAGCACATCAACAGACAGCGGTTGTTGGTGATACTGTCGCGCGGCATCACGTACCGCCACCGCCACCTCATCAACGACCTCTTGCAGCTCCTCCCCCACGCCCGCAAGGAGCCCAAGTTCGACTCCAAGAAGAACCTCTACCAGTTGAACGAGGTGGCCGAGTTGTACAACTGCAACAACATCTTCTTCTTCGAGTGCCGCAAGCACCAGGACTTGTACCTCTGGGTTCTGAAGCCGCCCAACGGGCCCACATTCAAGTTCCACGTGCAGAACCTCCACACCCTCGACGAGCTCAACTTCACCGGCAACTGCCTCAAGGGCTCGCGCCCGGTGTTGAGTTTCGACAAGCTGTTTGAGGGCAGCGACCACACGCGGTTGTTGAAGGAGCTCTTCACCCACACCTTCGGCGTGCCGCCCAACGCCCGCAAGTCCAAGCCGTTTGTGGACCACGTCATGACCTTTTCCATTGTCGACAACAAGATCTGGGTGCGCAACTACCAGATCAACGAGACCACTGCCAGCAAGGAGGCCGACGCCGCCGACGACGAGGAGGACACCAGCTTGATCGAGATCGGGCCCCGCATGGTGTTGACCTTGATCACGGTGTTGGAGGGCTCCTTTGGCGGCCCCAAGATCTACGAGAACAAGGAGTACGTGCTGCCAAACGTGGTGCGTGCCCAGGTGAAGCAGCAGGCCGCCGAGCAAGCCAAGTCCCGTCTGCGCGCGGCCGAGGACCGCAAGTTGAAGCGCCGCCTGCAGGTGTTGGCCAAGGACCCTTTGAGCAACGATTCGCTCTTCAAGTAGAGGGCTCGCAAAAATGCATGATTGTTAGAACCACCCTCGCGCTCCGTGTGGAGCCGCAAGGAACCGTAGCAGCGAGCAGTCTCGGTGCGTGCTCCCAGCAGCGCTCACCACTGCCACGGCACTACCGCAGTCCCGATGTGGGGCCCTTTTAGCGAGTAGGGGTCGATCTTGGGGGATGCAACTAAGGCTCTGCACCCGAACCACCAACGCGTGGGCGCCCGCTACAAATACCTGCGAAATTCCAAATTTTCTCTTTCCCAAAATGAGTGGCACGCTGCCAGCAGCACCCGCCTACACTACGCTGCCGCCCAGACCGCGCCCCGCGCAGCACAGCCGGGGCGCTGAGGGCTGTGTGGCGGCGTGCACATACGCCAGGATGAGGGCATAGCCGTCACAATGGATCATCCTGCACACAACTGACGTCTCTATTTAAAGCTTTGACAGCCCCACACGTCGCATCCCAGGGGTACACTCACGGTCCCCAGCTCGCGTTGCGTTCGTTTTTTTGCTTGTTTTTCCTCCTGCCTGCCGCCACCACCCAGGCCTGTCACGAAGACGCGTCTCTCCGTTGCCGCCCCCAAATACGCCGTCGCGTCTGATCTGGTGCCATGCCAGGCTATAGCCAGCACCCGTTCCCCAGCGGCAGCCCGGCGCAGCTGCAGTTCCCCCAGCAGAGCGCGGCGCAGTTGGACGATCCGTTCAGCGACCTCCGCGCACAGTTTGTGGGCCGCGCCGCCGACGACGAATTCACATTCTCCCCGCCAGCAGGCCCGCCGCCGCGCGACCACGCCCGCCCGCCGTACTCCCACCACAGCCCTGAGCGGTACCGCGGCGCGGGCGATGCCGACGGCCTACCCGCCACGCCGCCGCACCACGTCCACAGCACGCCGCCGTCGAACCCGTACAAGGTGCACGACTACGAGATGGACACCCTCATCAGGTCGTCCCTGGGGCAGTCCAAGAGCAACCCGTTCGAGCCCAATGACCCCTTCGACTCGCATAGCCCTTTCGAGCATCCCGCCGACAATGTGCTCCACACAGACTACCGGGCGGTGCCCACCGAGCACGACCGCATGCGCTACAACGAGAAGCAGCGCGTGAAGCAGCTCCGACGCAAACCGCGCTTCCACTACACCCGCTTGCCCTACTTCACCATCCTCGTCACGCTCGCCGACGTGTGCGTGTTCATTGCCGAGTTGGCCCGCATGGCCAGGTTGACGGGCTCCGCGTTCCAGACCCAGCCCTACTTCAACCCCATGTTGGGGCCGTCCACCTACCTCCTCATCAACATGGGCGCGCGCTACGTGCCGTGCATGAACAGAGTCGCCGGCATCACCAACGACACCTCCATCCAGTTCCCGTGTCCCAACTCCACCACCATTGCCACCAACGTGTGCAGCCTTTCGCAGTTGTGCGGGTTCGGGGGCCTCACCTTGGAACACAACCAGTGGTTTCCCCACCAGTGGTACCGCGTCATCGTGCCCATATTCATGCATGCTGGCTTCTTGCATATCCTCTTCAACTTGCTCTTGCAGGTCACCATGGGCGCCACCATCGAGAGGGCTATCGGCGTTCTCAAGTACGCCATCATCTACATGCTCAGCGGGATTTCGGGGTTCATCCTTGGCGCAAACTTTGCTCCCGACGGCATTGCCTCTACTGGCGCCTCCGGCGCGCTCTTTGGCATCATCGCCACCAACATAGTCATGTTCATCTACTGCGGCACCAAAAACACTAACCTCTACGGCACCAAGAAGTATGGACTCTTTATCTGCATTTTGATAGGAGAAGTGATTGTCTCCTTGGTGTTGGGGTTGCTTCCGGGGCTTGACAATTTCAGCCATATTGGCGGCTTTTGCATGGGATTGCTCCTGTCTGTGTTGCTTCTCCCGGATCCCCACTTTGTCTACATCGACAATATCATTACATACAATGCGAAGGAGAATACTTGGCAGCAGTTTCTAGGATCCTGGAATCCTTTCCATCATTGGGAAGACAAGATCCCGGCTCGAGTGTATGCCTGGTTTGGCATGAGACTCGTTGCATTGGGTTTGCTCCTTGCCTACTTCATCTCCTTGTTTCAAAACTTTTTCACACAAGACTTCGTCTCCGATAAGCACTGCAAGTGGTGCAAGTACATCAACTGCATTCCTGTTCATGGGTGGTGCGACATTGGTGTCGTATCTGTATCTACCACCCACTCCAAACGCGCGCAAGCATTCGAAGATTATCCCCGCACGCTACTCAACTCTTCGTCGTCAAGCACGCTCTTATCGTTGGTCATGGCGGCTATGATCCTCTCTTTCCTCTTCAAACGAGGCTCCAAAGCGTCAGGCCCATGAGGGACACGCACAACAAACCCCACTGATCGTCAATCACTTGCATATAGACCCTTGCAGCATCGCCTGTGTGCACTTCCGCACCAAGCTCGGTGCAATACACGACCTTGAATTTTTTCACTGAGCGCACACCTAGACCGGCCGCAGCGTAGCGTTATCAGCCCAGGATGTTGAGGGCATCGCTAGGTAGTGCTGTAGCCTGTCGGAGGCTGTTGACACTGTCTGCTGTGAGGAGGTCGTTCATCAGCGATTTTTTCGGCCGCAAGGAGGCGAACCAGAGACTGGACCTCATCAAGAACCAGGACAACTTCGAGGTGGACCCGGAGTCCAAAATTATTGTTTTGAACGAAAAGAACTCCCCTGATTACAAGCCTTTCAATGCGGCTGAAGACATGCCCGATTTTGCCGTGAGAGAGTGGAAATTCACCAAGGTGAGCCGGCCGGACATTGAATCGCACTATTCACCCGCAGCTGTCGAGGAGATCTTGAAGGAGACGTACAATGACTTGACTGGACAAAAGATAGATAGTCTCAGCATAGATCTCCACGACTTGGAGCTCAGATTCAAGTACACTAAACTTTTGCAACAAAAGTTGGGCTTTGATATTAGTGAGTACACCTTGTCCAAGTCTCACACTTTGGCTATTTTGCACGAAGAGCTCTCACAGGTGGTCTCCACGAGATACACCAACGAGAGAAACCCCAACTCCATTGTGTTGCGCCAAAGCGACTTTGGACCCACCATTTACTTAAACCAGGAGTTGAGCAAGAAACTGCAAGACAAAAAATTTGCCGAGATCTTGGAGCAGGCCAACAAGGCAAGCTAGAACATGTATATAGCATCTGGGAATATAGTTCCTCTACGAGCACCTGGTTCATCATTTTCTTGTGAACGCGTAGAAGAGAATGGCCGCCGACGCGACGAAGGTAATTGCTCCGGGGATCAATACTTCGTTTGGTAAACCAGCAAGGAGTTCTTTCAGGGCTGGACCACCCTTTTGCACGTTGGGTTGCTCGCCAGAGACCGACTCATGCGGGTTATGGAGAAACAAAGCAGCCTTGTCACGATCAAGGCGCCGGCTAATATTCACACAATCGTCGAGATCATGATCTGAGGTGATCAAAACGGCGTCACCCTCGTCATCAACGTAGCTTATGGCATACTCGTCCCCATCGTCGTCCGCGCAGGTTACCTTGAGTGCTTCAAAGTCTTTAGGTTGCAATTTGGAATCGATGAGTGCCCGCAACTCCTGCAACCCGCTGCCTAACTTAAAGCCAACTCTATGGATTCTTCTATCGTTGGCTGGCGATTTGAATTTGAAAATAAAATCTGCATGCGTGGGTATCAGTGTCTTCAGAGGAGAGTCAATATGCGAAATGGAATCAGAGGGTTTGATTTCCGCATTTATGGAGTCCGGAGGTGTTGCGTCAAAGGAGTCAGAGTGGAGAGAATTGCTGTCATTGTCTAAAGAAGTCCAAAACTTGTTCCAAGCAGGACCTTCTTTGGAGTCGGGCACATCAGCAAACGGTGACTCCACTTGCTCCAGTGGAGTTTCGATATGCTTCAATTGGCTCAACGTAGCATGTGTCAACTTTAAAACGTCAACGATGCCTATAATCTCACCGCCATCATTGACCACAGGAAGATTAAGATAGTGTCCGTCAAACATTTGCCGGAGCGCCTGCTGGATGGATAGGGAATGCAAGGCGACGTCCGGCCGCGGCGTCATCACTCGTACGATCGAGCAATTCTTTGGGTCGAGGCCTGCAGCAATGACCCTCAACACCACGTCTTTGGAGGTGAAGATGCCTGTCACATCGCCGCTGTTGTCCCTGATGAGCACTGCCGTGGTTTGGTTCTGTTTCATTAGCACGGTAGCGTCGTAAACGGTGGTTTTAACCGAGACGTAGCTCGGAATGGTGGTTCTGTCTAACACGGATCCCAAAGTAGGTCCATTCATTCTGGTCCTCAAAGTCTCGAAATACTCGAATACATGCGTTGGCTGCTGCGACACCCCAATGGCCAGGTGGACGTGGTCTAAGGCTTCATACAACTTCTTCGACGACGCATGTAGTTTCTCAAGTTTCTCCATCTGCTGCGCATAACACCGGGTAATGTCAAGCACTCCAGCTACTTTGCCCTCAGCATCCACCACGGGTAGGTGCCGGAAACCCCGCTGGACCATCATCGCGAGGGCCTCAGACGCCGGGTGGTCGGCGCCAGCGCATACCGGATTGGGCGTCATGATGCGGTCAATGGTCACCAGACTGGCATTTTGGTCCGAGCCCACAATTCTAAAGGCCAAGTCTTTGGCGGTGAAGATCCCCATGAGCTCGTCGCTTCGAGCCGGGTTGACGACGAGAACGCAATTGTCTCTGTGGGCAGTCATAATCTTGGACACCTCAAACACGCTCACGGAGGGTTTGCACACGATGGGCTCCGACGGCCGGAGGGCCATCACTGTCCCTGCCTGGGCCCTCCGGCGGCGGATCACAGGAGCGCTGCTCCTGCGCTTCTTGCTCAAGTCGCTCTCGATCTTGCGTCGTATAGCATCGTCCCGCCTCGACTGACGGCGCCGCGAGTCGGAGGCCGCCGTGGGCAGGTCTGAACCACTGGCGTGCGAGGCTCGTGACCTCATCCTCGCGCTGCGGTCTCTAATCGAAATCGGTACCGCCGTCGATAGCCACACACGCAGGACCCGCGCGAACAATAGTGGTGCAGCGTAGATAGCCCGCCACAAGCCGCGCACAATTAACCGAAAAGGCGCACAAGAACCTGAATGTATTTCTTTACCCTTCTGTGATCGGCAGTATTTGAGAGTCCACAGACGCCATCCTACTGACTTGGGGCGTCAAGAGACGAAACGACAGTTCAATCATTTGTTGGACAAATTGCACGTTCCCCAAGTTGCAGCAGGTTTCATTGTCGAGACACTTCAACAATCGACGTGAGGGTCCAAAATTGATGTAACTGGTAGCCGCTCACCAGTGCACTGAGAGTGGTGGTGATTCCCTTTTTTGTGCTACTATAAAAGCAGCGCGCAGCGATTTTGCAGCCATCTTCTTTTCCTCATCTTGTAGATTGGTAGAAAATGAGAAACACCGTCACCGTACTGGGTCTTTTGTCTCTTATCTGGTCATTTCCGCTTGCAGGATACGTCCTTGGAATCTTCCAAGACTTCTTGATCTCGTCGCTTAAAACAGCTCCTCTCCCCAAGCACGTTGCCTTCATTATGGATGGAAACCGCCGATATGCCCGCAAGAGAAACCTTCCATTGCGCGACGGCCACAACTTTGGTGCCAACGCACTTGTGCAAGTATGTGACACTTTAGCCGACTAATGACTCCGACTAACCCAGGTGCTCGACACCTGCTACAAGGTCGGCATTGAGCACGTTACCATCTACGCGTTCAGCATCGAGAACTTTAGCCGCCCGAAGGAGGAGGTAGACACCATCTTTGGCCTATTGCGCGACAAGTTGGCAGAGCTTACCAAGTACGAGTCATCGTATGCTATTTACAATAAGATAAAAATACGCGTTATTGGCAACCTCGCCCTTGTTCCCGACGACATCTTAGCGGACTTGCGCATCATTGAGCAAAAGTCGGCAGGCATCACCTCAGCAAGAGTATTGAACGTGTGCTTCCCGTACACGTCGCGGGACGAGATTGCCCACGCAATGCAGAGTGTCGCCGCTCTGGTGGTGTCAGAGCAGTTCCCCAAGCATCAAGTCGACATCAGTGTTCTTGTCAGCAACTTCTACTTTGGCGCCGATACCCCTCAGTTAGACTTGTTGATCCGCACCAGTGGCCACCACCGCCTCAGCGATTTCATGCTCTGGCAGTGCAACAAGGATTGTGTCATTGAGTTTGTCGACACGCTTTGGCCCGACTTTCACTTTTGGAGTATCTATCTGCTCTTGTTGAAGTACAGCTACAGCAAGTCGGTCGAGTTGGAAGCTGATGCTCTCAAAGGGGCGTCACCAGCTGAACGTCCTCTGTACTTGTCGCGGGCGTTGCAGGACCTCCCACCACCACCACCGTTTGCCACAGTGGGAGCAAAAAGGGCCTGAATTAGCATGTCATTTAAAATAGAGCTGCTGAGGGGCAGGGCATTTGTGGCGTAGATGCTCACACAAGCTTCTTGACCACCTTTTTGACCTCTTTCTTGCGTCGTTCTTTTGTCTTGGCCTCTTCAATCCGGTTCAAGTACCCCATGTACACCACAACCTCAGCAGTCAACACGAGGAGCCCAAAAAAAACGCACAAGAGCACTCGATAACTCTCAGGAAGCGCCCACGAGGTGGATGTCCAGTACCACATAGCGTACACCACACTTGCAACACTAATCAAGATGTTGACGATTGTTGTCATTTGGTTCTTCAATTCTTTATGAGCTTGCGCTGGAGTCATTTGCTCTTGCCCCGGTTTGATGTCATACAACGTCTCGAACTCCGGAGGGGGATTAACAAGCCGCTGATACTCATCCTCCTTTGCCTGTAAGCGCAACTTAGCCATTGATGCCAAGAACTCCTTCGTCTTTGGCGTCTTCACCTTCTCTTCCTTGTGGAGAGATAGCGTCGTGAGCTTGATCAAATCAAGCAAGCTGTCAGATGGCTTGCAGTGGGCATAAAATCGCACGAGGTTTTTGTGCGTTATCACATCACCTGCCAACAACCTCTCCTTGGCGTCCGCTTGAAGGCTAGAAGACTCGATTAACTCCCTGATACTATCATTTAATCGGAAGCAGGTCATCTGAGATTTCTCCTCCACACAAACAAGACTGTTCTGCGGGCTTCGATAAGTGCGCGACCACAGCCGCCCGACTCCGCGATTTGAACTACATTATTCATACATCCAGCGACATCATGACTGTATCATCTGCCATCGTCGGCGCCTTGGCATGCCAGAAGAACTCTTTCTTGAAGACGTTACTGACTGTTGTTGTCTCCTCCACGGAGTACAAGCCAATCATGACCTCCAAAGATAAGCAGAATGTGAATCTGAAAAAAAAGACGGACTCCAAACCCAAGGAGCCGGAATATGCCATAGAGCTAGAGGATACCATCCTCTTTCCTGAAGGAGGCGGCCAGCCCTATGACACTGGCTCAATTCTCTTGCCGAGCAACGAAGTCATTCCTGTAAAGCAAGTCGTCCGTGACAGGATCACGGCCTTGCACATCACAGGACGCCCAATCGAACCCGGGACCAGAGTGGATTTACAGCTCAACTGGGAGAGAAGACTCGACTTCATGCAGCAGCACACTGGACAGCACTTGGTGTCTGCTGTGTTTGACACCTACGGCTTGGAAACCTTGAGCTGGGCCATGGGAGATCCTATCTCTTACGTTGAATTACCAAAGAAGGTGGATCAGGACATAGTTGATGAAGCTAACAAGAAGATAAATGACCTCATCTTTGAGGGCATCCCCCTTAGTGTTACCACTCCTGACCAGCATGGTGGTGAGCTCGACACCTCCCACATACCCGCTGACTACGATACGTCTAAAGGAATTATTCGTGTTGTTAAGATTGGTGAATTGGATGCAAATCCGTGCTGTGGTACGCACTTGCTGAACACGAGTCAGATCCAAGCAGTATCGTTGCTTCACCAGCAGAACATTAGAGGTGGCAACTCAAGATTGCACTTTTTGTGTGGCTCCAGGGTTTACAAGTATCTCAATCAGCTTCACGACTCGATGAAGAATGTCTCGGGGAACTATCTTTCCTGTCAGATAGATGAGGTGACCGAAAAGGTTGCCACATTAAACACAAATTACAGAAAGACAAAGTCTCGTGAGTCTAACTTGTTAAAGGAGATTGCTAACATTGAGGCAACCAAGGCGTTTGAGAGTTTCAAGTCGAAACAACAAAAGAGTGCTTATGTGTACAGAGAGGAGAGCAATGCAGAATTGTTGACGTTGGTTCACAAGGAGATTACAACTTTAATCAATAAGACCGAGGGCCATGATGTGAATTTGGACACTCTGAACACCCTCGTCCTCTTGAACGGAGATTACGCTTCAGGTTCCGGCGGCATGCTTAAAATTGTTGGTCCGGAAGCGACTAGTATCCTGGCTGAGCTCAAGACCAGAATCAGCGGGCTCAAGGGAGGCGGCAAGGGAAGCTCGTTCCAAGGCAAGATTCCAAAGTATGAAAAGGGAGAGGTTGAGCAGGCGCTCGCTTATTTGGCCACGTTAGAATAGATTCGAAAGTAACTACTACGCAAACTTCTCGTAGCAATGAAATTATACGTATATATACATGATAGGGGAACCGCTGTGCTATCAACGCTTGACCCAGGTGGGCGACTTTCTGGCCTTGACTTTACCGGGCTTCTTTCTTTCCACCTTTCTGGCATCTCTGGTCATCAAGCCGGCCTTGTGCAACCGGGATTTGAACAAGGGATTGAATATAACCAAGCCTTTGGCAATGCCATACATGACAGCTTCTGCCTGGCAGGAGACGCCGCCGCCGCTGACATGTACAAATATGTTGTACTGGCCCTCCTGAGCCACAACCTGGAACGGGTATGCTATTTTCTTCCTGTCAATATCTCTGGGGAAGTAGTCGAGCAAAGATTTGCCATTCACCAACACCTCACCGTCGCCCTTGACCAAGTACACCTTAGCGTTGGCTCTCTTTCTCTTGCCGATGGTAACAGCTCTGCCAAACTCGTCCAACGTCTTCATCTTTTGGGCAGACTTGGCCATGACGCTGGTGGAGCTTGTGAACTGCTCCAACACGTCGCTTACCTCCTTGGGCATCAACTCCGTATCTATGCTTCTCAATCTGTGCAAAAGCTGAGTCAACTCCTTGTGGTGGATGGGCTTCAATCTGGTCCCGGCCTGCACCGAAAGCTTGTACTCCTCGAACGAGATAAATCTGTTGTTCTGGAGCTCTTTGTCGTCCACAATACGAGCGGGAAGGTTGATGTACTTTCTAATGAGCGCATTCAACTTGTTCAAGTTGTCCTCGTGGACGGGATTTCCACCAAAGAACGTGCTCAATGTAGGCACAACTCTTAATCTCTCAAACTCGTGGACCTGGACAGCATCCAACGTCAGCCTGGAGGGAATCATGGGACGCTGGTACGGCACCTTGGTCGCGGGAACCAATGGCCGACCAGCTACCAGTTCCTCAGCCACGGGCGCGCGAAGCACATTTCTGCCACTGGAGAAGAGCCTCCTTCCGAGGATGCTCCACAGCCTGGCACTCATTTCGCCTAGGAAGTCCAAGTAGTTATCGATCTCGTGCGTGGGTCGAAATTTTTCATTGTGGTGCACACACTACAGCCTGCACACTGCCAGAGGGCCCTACGCTAGCTCAAGGCCCAAGGTACAAGATATGTGTATATTACAAATATAGTGGTGCCGGCGGGCCACCACAAGTCTAGGTAAAACTTTCGTTCAGTATGATACATAAGATTAGTCGTTAGGTTGGTCGTTGAGCAACGCATGCAAGCTGTTCTTGCGTATCGGTTGACTTGGAGCCTCGGGTTTCAGCGGACTGCTGTCAGAGTTCAAGAGGTTCATGATGGACGCTCTTTGGGGCTGGGAGTTTGGCTTTGGAAGGGGGGCAGGCTGGGGCTGGGGAGCCATCACGCCGCTCATAATAGAGCCTCCGTTTGGATGGGCCAATGTGTTCTGTACGATGCTGGATTGAGTAATGGGCACAATGGATGGAAGGTCATTCGTGAGCAGCGAGCTGATGCTTGAGTGCTGAGGGAAAATGGGTGGAGGGAGATGCACCTCCTGGGTCTGCGACTGCACCTGGAGGGGTACCACGGATCTCATTACAGGGACAGCTCCGTTCAGAACTGTGCCATTGGCGGGTGTTGCCTGGTGCGGCTGAGGTGGCATCGTTGGAGGCACATTGGTCTCTGGCCCCGCTTCGTTCTCCGATCCTGTGCCGACAACGGCGGCAAACTTGGCGTTCAAGCGAGCATCAGCCTGATCCGCCAACTTGTCCCAACCCTGTTTCTTCGCATTTCGTTGGTAGTAGTTCTTTACCATGGTCGCAGTCTTGGTTGCAAGCTTATCGGCAATGGACGTCCACCGTGTTCCGAATTCCATGATTAGCTGAGGGAATTCGTTGCATTCAGTGATGCTCCAATAGCTAGAGATGGTTTTGCGGCGACCTTTAGAGTCAATCTCTTCTTCATACTCATGCTCATGCTCATCCTCTCGGAACTGTTCATCGGCTGAACCACCAGCTACCAAATCTTCAACCTTGACACCTCCAGCGGCAGTCGTATTCGCAGGTTCATTTGTCTGCTCCTCGGGAACCTCCTCCTTTCTGCGTTTTGGCTTTTTCTTGGGACCACCTCCTGCTAATGGGTTGGAACCGGGCTGTGCTTTGTCACTACCATCAAAGGTTGGGGCAGCAGCTCTCTTTCTGCGACCGGTTTCGGTGTAGATTTCCTCGCCATAAGAGTCGTTGGCATATATCGGGGTCAATGGTGGAGGCTTCTCCGTTTTTTCAGCACCTAGGAGCTCGTCAGGCTGGAGTTCCATCGTCGGTGTGTCAATAGGCGTGCCTGCCTGAGAAGCGTTTCTAGACCGTGTAGCACGCACCTTCTTGGACGACTTGCGATTGCTTCTCTTTTTGTACTGGTTGATTAGTTGCTTGTAGTTGACAGCCTTCTTGGTGATATAATAGTGAAGAACGCACTCTTGGGAGGTCCTTAAACCTCCCATGTGTTGTGAGATAGCCCCGAACTTCTTCGGATAGAGACAGAACCCTTCGCAGAACAAGACGTGCTCTTCTTCAGAAAAGTTGTCGAAAAAGTCATGTTTAACTCGCTGGCTCCATTTCACTTTGTCTGTGACTAAGTTATTTGAGTCCATAAAAGTGAACGCATCGCGCTCAATGGGATCAATAATTAGGTCCGGGACTGTCGCAGCCACCCGTTCAGCCTTTATCATGGGGTTTTCGTCCTCTTCCTTCCCGAGCGTCTTGAGGATTTCTTCAAACTCCGCTTCCGTGGTCACGAGGTCACCATGTCTTCTGTTACGTCTCGAAGAAGGTGCCGTCAGGGATGGCTCAGAGGGTGGGCCAGAGCGTGTTTCAGGTTGTTTGTCATTCTTTACCCGAATATCTATACTTTCAAGTTCTCTTTTCATTTCATCTTCCGGCGGGTGAATGAGCGTTAATTGCTCATCCATCTTTTGTCTGTATGTTTCCCACTCTTTGAGCTGACGGGAGTATTCCTTCCAGAGGCAAAGTTCGCGCTGCTTTTGCTCTTTATTCCTCGTCGATACAGAATGCAAAAGCAGGGGCTTCTCTGCCGCATAAAGGCGGATATTTCTCGAGAAGAAGGGGTACTCGTCGAGGCAGGAAACGGGCTTGGCTAGAGCGTACTTTGGGTACGAGCCTGTAGCAGTGTATTTCTCTTTGAACTCATTCTCCAACTCTGCGAGCTCGGCGTCTGCCTTCGTAAGCGGAAAGCTGCAGCCATCAGGGTAGCAGATCTCATTAGACACGTCCACGGGGGTAACCTTGTGGGCAATGCTTTCCTCTTTCTTGATCTCGATCTTGATGGATTCCTGACGCTTCAACTCATCCTCCTCTTCCATCTTGTCTATTATGTCGTTCTCGACCTGGTTGCGGTCGTCGTCATCTGCATCATCATCGTCGTCGTCATTGTCGTCGGCAGTGTCGTGCGGTTTGTCCTGGCGGAGCGTAGGGGCCTTGCGCTCCTCGTAGTCCGAGTTTAGCGCCGGAGAGTCGTCTTGCACCGACAGATCGTCAGCCTCAGGCTCGCTGTGCTTGCGGCTGCTGACGGAGTCGGTGAGCGAAGGCTTGCGAGGCGGGTCGCGCTTAGCAGAGCTCACGAGTGAGGCGCCACGCGAGCGCTCTTCCGATCGCACGGCCGGGTACCTGGTGGCAGCAGCCGGGCCCGAGGGCCGCGCTCCGTAGTTGGTTTTCCACTTGGGAGGCTCCACGTACGAGTCGTAGCGGCCCTGCGGGATGGAGCCCGACGGGCGGCTGCTGGTGAGCGAGGGGCGGCGGTCGGCGGCCGGCGCGCCGGCGCGCCACACGCCGTCGGACGAGCCCGCGGTGGCCGGTCGCAGGGCGCCGCCGTAGGTACCATAGGAGCCGTACGAGGGGTAGTAGGCATTGGCGTAGCTCTTGGGGTAGCCAAAGCTGCCTGGGCGCCCGTCGCGCAGGCCCAGCAAGCTCGGTCGGCCCGAGGGCTTTGTCGGCCGCGGGCGCTCGCTGATGGCGGCTGGGCCGTCTGGCGCCCCTGCTGGGCCAGTGGGGAACCCGATGGGGCCATCGCCAGGGCCCAGGGAGGGGCTGTTGGGGCCCGGTCGCCTGGCGCCGGGCACGGGCTTGCGCTTCTGCTTGCTGTGGTCATAGTCGCTATATCGGCCCATCGGCCCCAGCGGCGGCGCACGTGGCCCGGGGGAAGACATGGCTATGTGCTGGGGGCGGGCTCCAGGTGTCTAGGCGCGGGGAGGGGCTGCCTGAACGAGCGGAAAGCCGTCCCCTGGCGTGCAAACAAGTTGTGGCTGGCGGACGGAACGCGCGCAATGCAGCGGGAAAATCGCAGCACAGCAAGGCGGGATGCGGGCGGGAGTGGGCAGCGTACGCACTGGCGCGTTGGAGGATGCCTGGCGCGGGAGGCAAAGTTTTCTTGCCGGGGTTGAAACAAGCTCTGGACCAGCGAGCAGGAGATGTGCACACCCGCCTGGATACAGGAAGCAAATTATGCAGGAAAATTATATATATACACTTGGTTATATGCAGAGAGCCGGCCTCAGTGGAGGTCGTGGTAGAGAATGCGTTTGAGCATGCTGTTGTCGCCCACGGCCTTGACGAGGTCGTCGTAGGGCACGCTGGTCTTGACGAGGCGATTGGCGTCGGTGGCGTGCGAGAGCGACACCAGCAGCAGGGCCTCAAGTGCGGACACCACCTCCAAGAACTCCACCTTCTTCAAGCGGGCAATGAGGCGGTCGCCGTCGGCGCTGCACTTGACGTAGTAGTCGTAGAAGGCATTGAGCGTCTGGTCCTTGCCGAAGCGGAGCTGGTAGTTGAACAAGCATGCGAGCACGGTCTTTTGCACGAGGGTCAACGCCGCCAACCGCGACGCCGAGTTGTCGCCAAACGAGTGGCTGCAGATCTGCGCCACGTGCGAGATCTGCACTTTGGGCGCCAGCGCCACCTCGAGGCCGTCGATGCTGCGCCCGGCCTTGGCCATCTGGTTCTCCACGAGCTCGATGGCCTTGTAGCAGATGTCGAACGCCTTGCGCAAGTCGCCGGTGATGGCCGCCAGCTTCTTGCAACACAACTGGATGGCGGCCGGGTGGATGATGGGCACGCCGGCGGCGTTCTCCTTGTCCACCAACGACTGCAAGCGCTCCACGACGATGGTCTTGATCTGGTCCGCGGTGTAGGGCAAGAACTGCAACGCCTCGGGGCTGAGTCCGTTGCGCTTGAGCCGCGGGAGGAACTTGTCCGTCAAGTCCAACGCGTTGGAGATGCCAATGAGCACCAACTTGGTGCGGAGCTGCGCCGTGCTCACGCGGTTGGCGAAGCT
This sequence comes from [Candida] ascalaphidarum, assembly GCA_030674335.1. NCBI lineage: Eukaryota > Fungi > Ascomycota > Pichiomycetes > Serinales > Debaryomycetaceae > [Candida] ascalaphidarum. Next base: position 64,424 of record JAKTYC010000021.1, read on the forward strand.
AAAGAGCTGGAACAAGAGCTGCTGGTCCTTGGTGATGAGGCAGTCCATCTCGTCGAGGAGCACCACCACGCTGTCGACGTCGCCGTGGCCCTCGCGGAGGAGGCGCGCCAAGTCGTCCGACGTGGTCTTGCGGGAGTAGGAGATCGAGAGCCGGCTCTCGATAGTGCTGAGTATCTCGTGAAATATGTGCTCGGGGTTCGACACACTCATGCAATTGATCGACACCAACTTGGCGCGGCTGCCGCCAACAACGATGCACTCGTCGCCGGCGCCGTACACCTTGCGGAGGTGCTGGAACGTGCGGCCCACCTGGGCGGTCTTGCCCGTGCCGGGCGGGCCCGACACGTAGAGGCTGCTGCAGCGCTTCTCGCGCACGCTGGTCTCGACAAAGCTGGCCAATTGCCGGCTCTCGGCGTCGCGCGTGACGAGAAACGGGCTGCCGTCGTCGTAGCCGCGCTGGAACACCGCCTTGGCCCGGGCGTACGCGTGCGCCGCCTTGGGCTTGGTGGGGGTCGCGGGCGGCGAGAAGAGCTGTCGCACGCCTTGCCGCAGCAGGGTGTCGACGGCGGCGACGACCCGCTGCTTGGTTGGCGTCGCGGGCGGCGAGATGTTGGAGCGGTCGGCCAACGGGCGCTTGCGGGGCCCGGCGTCCGCCTCGAGGGCTCTCTTCATGTTGGCTCTTTTGTGCGTAGCGAGGGGAAGAACGGCGGTGCTGGAGAGAGTGTCCACGGGTGCGGGTGTGTCTACCGGAGAGCGGCAATTATGGGTTGAAATAGGAAGCGATGAGGGTGCGTGCGACGCGCGCGGACTATATATAAGACGCGTCGCGCGCGACGCGACGAGGCTGGCTGCCAGGCACGTCGCGGCTCTGCAGGTGGCGACCGGCGCCCCGCCCGCGCGGCGGGCCGCACTGCGGGCGTGTGTGCAGAGCGCGCAAGGGCGGCCCAGGTGGGAGGGGGCAGGGCAGAGACAGGCAGCCACGGCACCACGAGTCACGTGACCGCATCCACTCCGGCCGGGCAGCAGCAGCGCTTCGTACCGGTGTGCGTCCAGCACGGCGCTGCCGCGCATTGCGACGCCGCCATCCTTCGTGATGCCGCCATCCTTCGTGGTGCCGCGGTCCTTTGTGGTTCCGCGGTCCCTCGTGCGGCGCAGCTTGCACAACCGTAGACGGGCCGGCTCCGCGCGCCGTCAGTGCTCACGCGGCGGCGCCTCGTCGGAGTCGCGCAACGCCGCCGCCAACGCGTCGTTCTTGCGCGCCACCATGAACACGTCCTCTGGCCGCACCACGGCGCGGCCGGCGTGGCGCGCAAACAGCTCGAGGTCCTCGCCGGTGGCCACCAACTGGTGGAACACGAGGTCGACCAACGACGCGGTGAACATGGGCGTGGCGGCCACGCCGTGCGCCGCCGCGTAGCGCTCGACGCTGCGCGACACCGCGAGAAACACCGCCGCCTTGAGCTCGGCCGCTGCGTCGTCCATGGCCAAAGGAGTGCGGGGCGATGGCCGTGGGGTCGCGCCGGGCGCGGATGGTAGCGCCCGAGCCCGGATGGTAGCGCCGCGGACCTTGTCGCGGCGCGGAGTGAGGGGCCGCAGCCGATTTCCCAGCACCCGGTCCGCTGCGCAGCCCAGCGACCTCGAAGCGAGCGCACCAGCAATTGAGCGTGCTGCCGACGAGCGCGTCCCACCAGCCACGACCCGCCGTGCGCAGCGCCCCGCGGCCCGCACGACCGACAGACCCTGCGGGACCCGAACCACGACACACCCCCCGGCCCAGCATGGCGTCCGCCACGCGAAAGGGCCTCTCCTACGTGCTAGGAGACTCTGAGGAGTCCGAGAACCACATCCTCCCCGTGAACGCGCTCCAGTATGCGCCGGACGGCCGCATGTACAGCGGCGGGCGCGACGGCACCATCAAGGAGTGGGCGCCCGCGGGGGCCACCACGCCGGCGCTGCGGCAGGCGCGGGGCGCGGCGGCAGGCGGGGAGCAGGACTTGGACGAGCGCATCTTGCGGCTCGAGACCAGCATCTCGTCCAATCCGCTCCTGCACTACAACCCGGTGGCCCAGAGCTACGCCGTCGCCCGCACCCACAGCATTCACTTTGACTGGATCAACGACTTGAAGCTCGTCAACGACGCGCGCGACCTCGTGTCGTGCTCGCTGGACCTCTCCATCAAGCTCGTCAACCTCGCCGACGGCCACGTGCACAAGTTCCCCAACTTGCACACCGACTACATCAAGCGCCTCTCCTACTTCCACCGCGACCACCGCCTCGTGTCGGGCGGCTTGGACGGCACCGTCGTTGTGTGGGACATCAACACCCGCAAGCCCCTCCTGCGCTTCTCCAACGCCGCCCCGCACGCGTCCCTGTCCAACTCCATCTACTCCTTGGGCAACAGCCGCTCCAACCTCGTCGCCGTCGGCGGGCCCTCCTCCACGGTCAACTTGTACGACCAGCGCATCGATCCCACCGCGGAGTCCAACTTGGTGCGCCGCCTCATTGGCCACCAGGACAATGTCCGCGCCTTGCTCATGAACGACGACTTTGTCTTGAGCGGCTCGTCCGACGCCTCCGTCAAGTTGTGGGACTTGCGCAACTTTTCCGTCTACAAAAACTTCAACACCCACGACGACGCCGTGTGGGCCTTGGCCACGGAAAAATCATCCAACCCGTGCTACTCCTCCGGCCTCGCCGACTTTGGTGTGTTCTACTCCAGCGACAGGAGCGGCAACGTGGTCAAGACAGACCTCACCTACCTCTCCTGCAACTTGAACGACGACGACCTCCCGGGACGCGGAACTTTCTCCTCCTCCGACCACGCCGTCATGGACGAGCGTATCGGCCTCTCCACCTTGGTGGCCAAAACTGACTCCCCCACCTTCGCCCTCTGTGTCGAGGCCGCCGACGCTGACCGCAGCTCCTTGTTGGTGTCCTCCGACAAGTCCCTCAACAGATACTACATCCCGAAAACTGACCGCCTCTCATTGTACCAGTACTTGAGGGCATTTGTCGACTACTCAATAACAAAAGAGCAGCAGCTCAATGAGGAGTTACTTGCTGCCGGCTTGGATACCAACTCCAGCGACGACCGCAACTCGGAGTACTACGACTTGGTGAGCAATTTCTCCATCGAAACCACAAGCAATATCAACCTTGACATGCAGTCTATCTTGTCCGGCAGCCACAACCCTTTTGAGACTACCGCCAACACTGACGCCAACGATGCCGGAGACTACTCTACCATGTTCATCAATGTGCTGGGTGGCCCATCAACGGAATTCGTCAACACCCACAAGGACCAGGACCCTCTCATACCTATCAAGCAAAAGGGCCTTGTGGATAAGACTCCGGTGGAGATTCTTTTGAATCCCGTGTCCAGCGACCAAATGGCTTATATCTCGTACAACTTACACCCGTTCGAGATCTACCATTTGGTTCCAAAGAGTGTCATCTCCAAAAGGCTATTCAACAACAGAAGGTGGATGCTTGTGCTCTACTCTAACGGCGACATCAAAATTTGGGACATTTTCATCTGCAAGGTGTTTAAAGTGTTTCCAAACAAGGAACGCATGAATGTGGAGATGGATGCGGAACAAATAAAACAACGCATGCACGATATGGAAGACATCTACGACAAGTACCAAACGGACGACACTTTGAATAACTGGTGCGAGGTGGAAATAAAGGCAGGCAAGCTTCTTGTCACCCTTACAGAAGCGTCGTTCAATAATGTTGACATGTACTATGATGATCTCGTGCATGACTATCCATTCTTGGCTTACGACCACCCGGACAATCCCGACGCAAAGAAGAACCCCAGATTAAGCGTCAGCAACGATGATCGGTTCCAAATATCGCGCATATTCCTCAACTCCATATTTCATAACTATGCCTTGTACGAGTGGGAGTTTGACCAGAAAATGAGAGACGAAATGAAAGCATATAGGAGCAGATCCAAGGCGCCGGACGAGAGCACGGCGAGTCTACCTTCAACGGGAGAAGGTACTCTTCGCCGAATGAAAATGTTCAGCAGAAAGTCAAAGACTGCTGTCCCTCAGCTGGTAGAGTCAAAAGATAACAGTCCCTCTGTATCTGCATCCACTAGTCTCAAGGATTTTTCTGTGAATAACTATTCGTCAACTCAGATGAACGAGTTCCTCACCTTTCAAGATGATGCATCCACCCAGAGCAAAAGTGTGGGCGACAGCTCGTACAACTATGACGACTCAATCATGAAGTTGTTGCAGATGAATAAACAAAAATACTTTGAAAGATTCGGAGCCCAGAAAAAAGTGGAATCATTCCTCAAAATTTATTCGACGGACCCGAGATACTTTATGCATCAGCAGCCAGCAGACGACGATGGCATGTACAAGCCCCTAATAAATTTTTCGAGGCTTCCTGACAATCTACTCATTGTGCTCTTTGAGCACTCTCCTGAGTTGGGCAATTTGAGAGACTCGTGCAGTTTCTACTTGGAAGACTTGAAGAACTTGAATGATGATCTCATCAACAGCTTACGCTCGTTTTTGCCCCGCTGGATCGGTCAGCCCATTTTGTACGACCGCTTCCCCATTAAGGACAACCCTAAAATTGCATTTCAGTTGCTTGAGGTTGACTACACCACGTTGCCGGCCAACAAGAAGATTCACGGTAAGTCACAAAAGAAGATTAAAAAGCTTACAGCAGTTGATTCCGCCATTAAATTGACCTCCCATAACATGTTACGTGTTAGCAAAATTCTCTCCTACTTGATTGAAAAATTCGACACCCGGACGTCGGAGATGAAAGACAAGAAGCCAGTTACAGAATGGCTTGTGCTCGAGTGCAAAGGACAGGAGTTGCGAAACAACATGACCTTGCAAACTATACGAACTCGGATCTGGAAATCAAGTTCAGAGATTGAGTTGCGCTTCAGGCGGCGCTTCGACACCTAGATAGAAATAGACTAAAACGGGCGCATCTAGTAGCTACGAATTTCGTGATATAACGGGACACCAGCAAGTGTGGTGCTTGCTGATATTCTTTTTAACCACAGTTGCTCTGTCCAAACAATTATCAACAACCGCCTCATAGCGCCATGGGAAGCTAAACAAGATCAAACGCACACACGCACATTCCCTAACTCAATAGGAGAAGGCGCGCACGTACGAGTTACAGCAAGCTGTGTGACCCGCCGCCACCAAGGAGCTGCCGGCTGCCAAATTTCCATTTGGAGGTAAACTTTCGATAAAGAAGAAAACTTCTCGCCGATGAGCTTTTGAGGCCGAGGTAACATGCAGGATACACCAACTGGGTGATATGCAGGCGGTGGCCAGCGGCTGGCACTGTGCTCGTTGGCGATGGCGACTTGCTCTGGACCGTGGTGGGAGGCGATGTAATGCTACTGGATGCGTCGGAAGCATGCACGTGATATAGATGCTGGTCTGGTCGCGGGGTCGGAGAACACTGGAGAAATTCTAAGGGGGATTGCAGGACCTCTGGGGTCTTCGCTAGCACCGAGAAGCAAGAGACCCGGTAGCCAGCGACTGAACGGGACCTGGATACATGCTTGATTGGCATTTGCAGCTAGTTTGGCGATGGAGTATGCTCAGTACTGCATATGCGAGCAGCACTTTCTAGACGTCTTAACAAACGGGGTGAGTTTGCCAGTCGCATCTCGACGTCATGCCTGAGGTGCCTTGCACTGTAAACGGATTCGTTGCTTGCTCGAATGCGCCCATTTCTCTTCATTGGGTAGACAAGCTGTGGAGATCAAGAATTTCTTCTCGAGCTCACCTACAAAAGTGACCTCCGACCAGCGACGCGGCCACACTAACGCTACGAGAAAACCGGTCCTCCCCGCCTCCAAGCCCAATGCGGAGAACACACCTCCATGTAAAAAGCACGCAGCCCAAAGCAGCATTCACGACAAAAGGTCGTGTCCGGGTAACTCAGCATATAGTGCGGAACCTCTGCTGGCCGGAACCAACATGCTGACAGGCTACGTTATCAAGAACGCCGTGGCGTGGTTTCTTGCGCTGGCCGTACAGGCCATTTTGCTTGTGGTGTACCTGTTCTCAAAGTTCCACGAGGCGTTCCCCGCTGCGGCGCAGATTGTGTTGGGGCTCTTTTCGGTGTGGTTGGCCTACAAGCTCATGTATCGGGTGATTCGGTTCTGGATTCGGATGGTGGTGACGTTCATCAAGACGATGGTGGTGTTGCTCGTGATTGTGACGTGCTTCGCAGGATACATTCGCGGCGAGCGCTTTTTCACGAAGGATATACCCGCAATGGGCAACGTGGTCACGAACGCGTTCCAGCAGCCCGAGACGTGGCAGAACAACTTCAAGTTTGGCATTGCATCTGTCGTTTACAGTGGATTGAGCTCAATTTTCGACCGATTCGTCGACCAGGACGAGCCAAAGAGAAGGAAGCGGGCCAAGGGGAAGACCCAGGGAAAGCTGTACAACGAGTACGGCTTTGAGTATGATTTGTCCTACTTGGACTACATCAAGGAGCAGGCAGCTGACAGCGCAGGCGCATTTGACATGGACAAGTTTGCTCTGTACGTCGTGGACAAGTTGGACAGCTTTGGATTGGACGGCTTCCAACTGACGGTGAACCGCGACCCCATCGGCTTCGATCTGAAAAGGGACCGCGACCGCAGGTAGGGGGACGAGGAAATGACAGAGCGTCACAGCTACTCACGTGCGTGATGTTGGTATTGTATGTATGGGGGTTCTAGGTTATGCATGGGTGGACGAACCAGATTCTTCGTCCGCGGGCTTCTTCTCTTCCTTGATCTCGTCGAGGCATTGGAGGCCCCGGTCTTTCACAAAGAGCGCCATCACGAAACAAATGGCAATCAAAGGGATATTGACATAAAAGTAGGTCCTTATGGACTCCATGTACATGCCCCGCACGGCATGCACCTGCGCTGCGTTCAATCCCTTGAGCTCTATACGCCCGTAAATGTGGGTCTTTAAATACAGCAAGTAGCTCAGGGGAATGTGGTGGTACTCGTCAGGGTGCTCCATGGCTCGGTTTATGTGCTTCAAGAATGTGTTGCTGATGATGAGCGAGCCAACAGCAATGCCCACCGCGCCACCAAAGGATCGAATAACGTTTCTGGCTCCAATCACCACAGCACGCTCGGACTTTTTCAGCTGTGCCTGGGCAGCCACCATTGTGGGCTGGAATGTCATCCCTCCAGCGATGCCGATGAAGAATAGGATCATCACCACGCCGCCATAGTTGGTGTTGAGGTTCCAGATAAGAAGCAACCCGTTGAAGAGCGTCCAGAGACCGTAGCCGAGCACGATGATCCAGTAGTAGTGGCCAATCCTCGAAATTAAGTAGCCAGAGAGAGTAGAACTCAATGACTGGGTAAGGACCAACGGTAGGAAGAGCACACAGGACATAATTACTGACTGGCCCCTGATGATTTGGAAATAGTACGGCACAATGTAGATGAAGCCGTAGTAAACCATGCCGAAGAAAAAGTTCGATATTAAGATCAATGACAACGAAAGCCTGCCAAAGAGGGCCACAGGAATCATGGGCAACTTGGGGATCTTCCACTCAATGAGGAGGAAGCCAACAAAGCACAAGCCACCAACAATGAACATGGCAATGATGAGGGAGCTGTCCCATCTGTATGTGGTTCCGCCGCCGGAGATTGGGATCAAGAGCAAGGTCAAGCTTGCCGTGCTGAATAGCATTCCCAAATAGTCGATACGCTTGAACTTTTCTCTGTTGGAGATCACCAGGTCCAACTGCAGCTTGCGGTCGTCGATGAGGAAGTAAATCGGGAGCATGACCACCACAATGAGGGGCGGCATCATGTGGTAGAAGTTCCGCCACGACGAATGCTCAATAAAGGCCGCCATTATGAAGGGCCCAATGGCATTCCCAAGACCCACCTGGGCGCCGAGAATGCCCTGGTACTTCCCTCTCTGTTTGAGTGTCACGATGTCGCTGACAATTACCATTGTCAAGGACTGGGTGCCTCCGCAGCCAATGCCAGCAAAGGCTCTGAAGACGTAAAACTGCACACCGGTCTGGGCGAATCCCGCGCATAAATCGGCCACCGCCAATATCCCCAAACTGAAGAGAAGCACGGTTTTCCTGCCAAAGATGTCTGCGAGTCTGCCAAATAGCACCTGGCACACGCAGTTGGCAAGCAACGCCGATGTGCCGGCCCAGTTGATGGTTGTCTGTGCATTCAAGTCCTTTCCTATCGAGGCAAGTGCGATGGTGACGGACGTCTGGTCGCAAAAGACGATAAAGAGGCCCAAACTCATGGTTGCGAGACACACGATGAGCTTCTTCTTGGGAAGAAGGTTGAGGTGAGCGTCGCCGAGGCGCTCGGCCAACTCCTTCTGCAGCATGGTGGGAACGGGCCGGATTGGGCTGAGGTACGAAAAAAAATAATCTCTCGGAGATCAACTGCTTAGTCCGAATAAGCTGCAGCACGCATGGCGAAAAAATAGGCCATCGCGCCTTTATATACCACCCCGAGATAGCGCGGGTGCAGGCTCGGATAACGGCCGGCACGGCTCCGGCGCACTGCAGATCAGCACCAGCTGCAGAGCCAAAGCGGAGCAGTTACTAAGCCATACAGCACAGAGTATTCTCGTCCCTCTTGGTGTCACCAGAGCGACGCAACGTCGTAGACGGCAGGTATATGGCGCCCCGGGCCGCGCACAGCAACGGAAATGCCACTGTGAACAGCCAGGATGCGCCTCAGTAAGCGTTGCTATTGTCTCGTGACATTAGCTCGACCGCGCTGCCGAAAAGAGAGGTGGTGCCGCACTTCCCACCACCATTATCTGCATGCAGATGCTCATTGCTGAAGTGCTAGCGTTTGCGAGTGCCTTGCAGGGAGAAAGGCATACCGCCGTCTACCGGCGAGGCCAAGTGGTTTGCAGCACCAAAAGTAGTAGTTCAATAGCCACGTAAATATTAGTGAAAAAGCCAATGGCCGCCCATTTGCTGCTCTGCGACTCCATACACGGGAGCTCCGACCCCAGATTCTCTTGGCCTGGGGGGCCACACCGGCCCCGCCTACGTCAGAACCGTTATCACGTGACACGCTATACAGGCTCGATGGCCACGCGAGAGTTCCGGCAGTGACAACGGCATGGTGAAGGATACAGCGTACTACGACCTCCTTGAGGTTGAGGCGACGGCGACGGAAGCTGAGCTCAAGAAAGCGTACCGCAAGCAGGCGATCCGGCTTCACCCGGACAAGAATGCGAACGACCCGAAAGCAGCAGAGAAGTTCCAGGAGCTCGGCGAGGCCTACGGTGTGCTCCGCGACCCTCAGACGCGGGCGCTTTACGATGAATTGGGTGTCGAAGGCATGAAGCGCGACGCGGCGGGCGCGTCGGCCGCGGATGTCGACCCCGCGGAGATGTTTGCGCAGATTTTTGGCGGCGAGGGGTTCGAGCGCTGGGTGGGCAAGTTGTCCATGTTTGACGAGCTCAGCAAGGCGTCCGAGGTCGCTGATCACGGCGAGGAGGAGAAGTTGGCGCAGGGCGTGTCCGACTTGACGGTGCACGGCGGCGAGCAGGTTGGCGAGCAGGGCGGCGAGTTGTCGATGTCTGAGGAGATCAAGCGCCGCAAGAACCAGAAGATGACCAAGCAGCAGCGCGAGGAGTTCCGCCGGTTGCAGGAGGAGGCGGAGCAGGCGCGCCGCGAGAGAGTGGACAAGCTTTCGAAGGAGTTGGTCGAGCGCATCGACAAGTACGTGTCGGCGCTGGCGGACAAGGATTCGATGGCCAAGTTCAGCACTCAGCTCCAGAACGAGATCGAGGACTTGAAGGTGGAGAGCTTTGGCATTGAGTTGTTGCATCTTATCGGCAAGATCTACCACGACCAGGCGCTGGCCACCGTCAAGGCTTCCAAGACGTTTGGGCTCTCCAAGTTCTACACGTCGGCCAAGTCCAAGGGCAACACCATGAAGACCGGCTTTGCCGTGCTCAAGAGCGCACTCGACACCCAGACGTCGTTGGAGGAAATCGCCGAGGAGCACGAGCTCTTGATGGCAGCGGAGGAGGCCGGCGCCGAGCTCTCCCCCGAGCAGAAGCTGCGGCAGATTGAGCTCGAGCGCTTGATAACCGGCAAGTTCTTGGCCACGGCGTGGATGGCCACGCGTTTCGAGCTCACCGGCGTGCTCAACCGGGTGTGCGAGAAGGTCTTGCGCGACAAGAGCGTGGGCAAGAAGGACCGGCTTGTGCGCGCGGAGGCAATGCTCTTTTTCGCCGACAAAATGCTACACGTGCACCGCTCTGCCGACGAGGAGGAAGAGGTGCGCATCTACGAGGAGATGATGGCAGACGCCACGAAGAAGAAGAAGAAGGCAAAGGACGGCCGGTGAGCGGGCCCAGCCACATGGCGCCATATGCAGGAAATGAATATTGCACTACTCGTATTATAAATCTCACTCTTCTCTCGTTGTTCCTCCTCACCGCAAAATGAGCTCCACCGCAACTGTCAGCGGCAGACAAGTGCTTTCGTTGTACAAGCAGCTTCTTGGCAAGGCGTCCAAGTTTGAGAACTACAACTTCAGAGAGTGGGGCAAGCGCAAGATCCGCGACAATTTCCGCGCCAACCAGGGCTTGAGCGACGCCGACGCCGTCACAAAGTTCTACAACAGGGGCGTGGACGATCTCGCTGTGTTGCTGAGACAGTCGGCGGTGTCGAACATGTACTCTTTCGACAAGCTCGTGGTGGAGCCGTTGAAGAAAAAGCATGCCCGCGCTTAGGTCCTCCGTGGGGGCCATGGGCGCATGCCAGAGCTGCTTGAGGCGTGTGTACCTTGACGCTGTAAATAGAATGCATAACGATTTGAGGAAGAGTAGACTGGGAGGGCCGACCTGCGATGCCCGTGGCTGCACTCAACGTAGAATGCTACAACAATTCACGAAGCCAAGTCAAGCGAGCACGTCGCGCACCGTCGTGGCGGATGCTTCGGTGGCATTCTGCTATACAGTGTCTACACTGTATGCCAAGGGTTGTTCGATACAGAAGACGTCGCAAGATGGGCAATTCTACACATTAATACCACGAAGTATACGCATAATCTCCCACTTCCAATACACCCCTGCCATCGTATCTCTGACTAAAGCCAGGCTACAAACTATCATCCACGTAGTCGTCGATCAAGTCCAAGACAGGTTATGGATCATCCCATGGTTGGAGGCCAAACGCACAAAAACAAAAAGAGCCATGCACCAGATGAGCTGGAAAGCGCCTGAAGCGTAGAACCCACTCGCAGGTTGCAAAGCTTTAGCATAATAATGGTCTATATCACGCAACCAGACCAAAAAAAAAAAGCGACCTCGGTGAGGGTCGAACTCACGATCTTACGATTAACAGTCGTACGCCTTAGCCAACTTGGCCACGAAGTCATTTCTGAATGTTGTATACAGTCTTCAACGTATACCGTCCCGCGAAGGACCATTGGTTCTGTCCATCTGCACGTTCATCAGACACTACATTGAAGGCTATGCGTTATGATTAAGATGCTAAAAAGAGAAGGTTATTGTTTCCAAATCTGGAACCACGAGTATCGACTCTAAACCCTTCGCGTACGTTGTGTCCATTGAGATATCGGGCAAGCTTTCGATCATCTTGACATGAATCTTTGGAAGAGGGAGCTTTCCCACGCTCAAAGGAATGAGCACAGTTGAAAATGAGTGCTTCTTTGACGCATCCTGCGTGAGATCGATACTAAACGTCTGCTTCTTGAACCCAGAGATCAACCAGTTTTCGTCATTGAGAATAGTGAATTGAAAGTCACTTGTCTCGTCTGATTTACCCAATAGCGATCCATTGGTCCGGTTGGGTGATGACTGCGCAATCACTGACAAGTCACCGTCGTCTGCCTTTACTCTCCCCGACCATCGGGCGATAGATTCAACCACAATAGTGATCTCAATCGGCTCGCCAACAATATACTTGGACTTCTTAAGAATTTGGGGATCGATCACTTGTAAGACCAGAATGGAGGGTATTGGCACCTTAATTTTAAGTTCTCGAGTACCTATGTTCTTCAAGATATTTTCAGACCAAACAACGCTGCTTGCGCTTGCTATTATGTCAGTCAATGCCTGAACTTCAGATTGAAACCGTAAGAACTTGGCTAAAGTCGTTCTTGCCACAACAGCATCGAGGACGACTCCACACTCTTTCCGTGATACATAACTTTGAAAGTCGAAATGGCTCCGTGAAAGAACTTCAGTTTTGACTAAGCACCAAAACCTTTCAAGGTTTGCATCCTTGAGACTTTGGAGAACCTTCGATTCCAATGCAAACATGCACTCGTCAAAAAGATCATCGTAGACGATACTCAATTCGAGTGTGTCACTCTTGTCGACTTTATGGCCTTGATTAGGTATTATTTTATAAAAGAATGATGCTTCCTGGTCCTCGAATGTGATCAATTCCCCAATATCTCTTTGGGGATGGGTAACTGAATAATTAGTGTTGCCCCCGAAAGATGGTACTCCGTGAATACGCAACGGTAGGTCAGAGTTTGAAGTGCAGATTTGGAATTTGGAATAAATATAGTCAGCTTTGAAAATATCCTGGACTGAAACTGACATTGTAAGCGATGTATCAATTGATTCAGTGATACTAAACGTATGCTCTTCGGAGTCCGCATCTTGAAACTTTATTACAGCGCTGAGATCGACAGTTTTCTTGTCGTCCAAGGGCACATAAGGAATGCAAAGTGTGTGTGTTCCTTCAAGACGGCCAATTTCAAAATGAGAGTTGTTCAATTTGATTTGCACATCATCCACTGTCAAATCAAGAGTGACTTGGTGAAGAACTGATGCTCCGGCGTCCATTATGACATTCACCTCAGTGCGACCTAGCACTGTTAGACGTGGATTCTCAAAATGTGCCACAAAGTTTCCATATAATTGGAACGGGTGAATCAGCGGCAAAACATGTCCTCCATCAGATTCGTCTGTGCTAGGGGAAACGGTTGACTCCGCAGTGGGCGCAGAGTGAACCAAAACAGTTTCATCGACATCCAGAGAGCTTTCAAACTCATGTACAAACCGGATGTTGTTCAATGAGAATGAAAGACTAGACGGCGCGAAAGCTCCAGTCTTGAAGTCATTGGAAAAAAGTTCGATATGATTCGTTCCCTCCTTTATTACGACATTAGAAGCAATGAAAGTGTACCCATGCGAAAGCACAAGCACTGCTTCACTGAATTTAAACTCAGCCTTTATGGCACTTTTCACCTCGAGCTCAATACAGTATTTGTTACCCAAAACCCCAGATATGAATGGTACTACTGCTGCGTGCATAAAATCATCGAGCACAACGGTCGCTGAATGAGTCTTCGTGGAGCTCTGTTCAATCAGTTCCATCAAAAGTTGCAGGTTCGAGTCACTCTTTAGATTGCCAAACCCGTTACCAGAGGGGCCATCCGAGTTTAACGTGGATAATAGCTTCAAAGAGCACTGCTGAATTAAGTTTTCGTCGCGTGGCGCAACGTTTTCGAGGCAGTCCAAATATATCTTCAATAGGATGCCACCCATAAATGTCCATCCATGTTCTATAAAATATGCAAATGAGTGTTGAAGGATGTCCATGGCTTTCTCATAGTTTTCCAATTGGTGGTGCATGATGGCAAGTTCGAAACTCAAGATATCAATGGATTTTGAGCGACCAATTTTCATGAAGTCCTCGATGATATCTTCGGTCAAGCTCTCGAGATAGTCAAAGAGAGCCTCCCTGCTGTCAGCCATCTTTTTGAAAACAGTGTAGACGGGTGATTCCCGCTTCTGTTTCGGTTGCGCGTCGTCAAGGGGTACCTCCTCGAGAATGCCGAGGTTGTGACCCATGAACTTGACGATTCTCATGAAAACTGAACGCTGGTACATTTTCAAGTCACCACGGGCCTCCACAATATTGTCGGTGTCTTCTGCAACCGAGTTGAGGCCCAAGTAATATGCGCACAACACAAATATGTACTCGTGGATGTAGAGGGAATCAGTAAACATTGCCAGGAGCTCACTGCAATAGGCGGACAACTTCGAGTAGACGGAAATAAGCAAAGTGGCGCGTCTACTGGCGAGGGGCTCTTTTTGCGCTTCCTTCAACAAGGTGTCTGCCTCGCTGCTGAACACGACAGTTTTGAGCTTGAAGAAGTTGACCAAACCGTTCTCGCCGAGGATGTTGTCAAAGTAGAGCATTGTGGGCTGGAAGTGGTCCAAGTCAACCTTGAGGAAACTGCGGTCATACTGGTCCGCCTGAATGCGTTCGTAAATGGCGAGGGCATCCTCCGCGAGGCCGATGTCTTTGTACAAGGAGGCAAGGCGCAAATCGATAAACACCTTCTTCAGGTTGTCTGTGTTCGCAAGCTTTGACACCAAGTCGTCGTGGCAGCGGCCAAAGCTGGCAAGAAGCAGAGCCTTCAATCGCGAGGTGAAGTCTACCGCGTCGCCATGCATGCGGAAGCACCGCTCCGTTGCGCTCGAAGCCTGGCCGACCTTCTGCAAGTACTTGCCATTGCCATCAAAGTCGGTCTTCAACTTGTCAAATATCGACGTTTTGAAAGCCGAGTGCTTTTCTTCCGCGGGATCGGAGTCTATAATGAGGAGCCACTCGGTGGTAGTTTTCTTGAGCCACTCCATAATAAGCGGCCGCACCTGCAGTTTGTACACTTCGAGAGTGTCGCAGCGGACAAACATCAAGCTGCAGTAGACGAATTCATGGGATTTGGGAAGCTGCTCCACGAGCAGGACGTTGAGCGAAGGGATCACCTTCCGGCCATTGTGGCGCCAGACCAAATTCTGGAGCGGAAACCGCGACTCTATGCTCTGTCGCAAGTCTTTGTAGACGTTGAAGGGGTCGTAGTACCCGACATTGACACCATGGTCCATGTTGGCATCACCTATAAATATCGGGTCTGTTGACCTTGTGAGCGTCGCACGATCAAATACGGTGGTGTTTGGATGTGGCTCGCCAGTGCGACTAGGTAGTTTCGGAGATACAGACAGGCCAAGCGACGCCAGGGCTGCGGAGCAAGGAGGGTGTGTCCCTGCGCGAAGGGTGGCCAGGAGCGTGCAACGTCCGACATCCTGGGTTCAGTGCGGCACTTGAGCGCCCGGACTACAGATGGGGACCGGATTGTTGTATTAAGCGCATGACGGAGAAAATTTGACCGTCGTGCTGGCGAATACTCGGGACGCATTCGTGTAGGCTAGATAACTGTTGGAGCTTGTTGCGACGTTGTATGCATGCGAACGTATACCCCAACCGGGAAGCCATCCCCCATTGTCTCCCCCCGACCCGAGTGTGTCCGTAGATCGCGGTAACGTACGACCCCTCTCGTTATCCGGCGCTGCCTATTTGTCTATAACCCCGGGTCCCTGAGAAGGCGCGCATCATACACCTCTCTTATCCGGCGGACTACACACAGGCAGCAAAATTCTTCCCCAACGCTGCTAGCGCCGGAGTTGACCTGCGAGTATGTGGGGTAAGATTAAGTCACGTAGGCGGGTACGGGCACTGCCGGATGCTTCTGTTGCGTTGCAGCCAACTGGCAGATCCAGCCCTGCTTGGCCGTAATTAGGCCTGCACGAACAGTAGCCGCGCCTGGGGTCCAGGGACCTGCTGAAGCGAGACGAGCAGCCAGATTTAGCACGCATTCGGTTTTCTACCTGGCGACGAAGCGTGCGCCACGGTTGCGCCGCCAGGATGGTAGGAACCGCTGCCTGCGACACAGCAGCGTCACAGCCGTGCCTCCGCGGGTATGTCGTCCTCGCATGCCCCGCACGCTGGCCCACGCCGGATTGTCCGACACGACCCCGCCAGGCCACTTTCGGTGCCTGCACACCCGCCGCGGCTTCGAGGCTGGTGTGGGGTATGCCGTGGGCTTAGGCTCCGGCTCGCCAGCGGTAGGGCGCACGCACAGGTGTGCCAAGCGCCCCAGCGGTGTGCACAGACGGCGGCCGATACCGGAGCATCTGCCGTCTGCACACCGCCCCACAAATCGGGCGGCGCACGCCGACCGCAAGCAGGGGCTGCAACGCGGCCTCAGCAGCGGAGGTGCAACATGAGCAATTCGGCACGCGAAGACACAGAGACGACGCCCCTCATTGGCACGCACCCGGCGAGCGCCGGGGAGGCGGATCTGGGCCGCGGCGACGCGCCGCCGCGCCGCAGCAGCAGCGCGCTGGCGGGCCTGCGCATGTTGGCGCTGAAGCACAAGATGACGGTGTTTGCGCTTGGCGTGCTCCTTGTGTTTGCCGTGGTGGCACTTGGGGTGCTTTTGGGCCACCGCGTGGCGCACGACGCCGTGGCGGGGCTCCGGCTCCGGGTGTACACCAACAATATCCGCTACGACAACCGGCGCCCCGTGGCCGGCGAGCGGCTCTGGGAGGAGCGGCGCGAGCCGGTGACGCAGCTGATCCAGTTCAACACGTTTGGCGCCGACGCGAACGTGGTTTGTCTCCAGGAAGTGTTGCACAACCAGCTCGAGGACATTGTCGGGGCGTTGAACGCTACCCGCGACGAGTGGGCGTACTACGGCGTGGGCCGCACCGACGGCGAGCGCGACGGCGAGTACGCGCCGATCTTGTACAAGACGTCGGAGTGGGAGGTGGCCGAGAACCGCACGTTCTGGCTCAGCGAGACGCCCGAGGTGCCCAGCCGCGGGTGGGACGCCAAGTTGGAGCGCATCGTGACCATGGTGACGTTGCAGCTGCGGGTGAACCAGCACGTGCGCGTCAACTTCTTCAACACCCACTTTGACCATCGCGGCGTGGAGGCGCGCCGCGAGAGCCTGAAGCTCATCATCTCCAAGATGCTCAACTACAACGACTACCCGCTGTTCCTCTGCGGCGACTTCAACACCCAGCCCACCGACGAGCCGTACCAGATCTTGACCGAGTACGGCTTCAAGGACAGCCGCATCATGGGCTCCGGTGTGCACCACTACGGCTACGACACCACCTTCACCGACTTCAACCGCAGCGCCGAGGTCAACACCATCATCGACTACATCTGGCTGCCCTTCTACACCACGCTCGCGGACAACAGCACCAAGCAGCTGGGGGTCAAGTTCGTCAACTCGGGCATCTTGCCCAACTACTTTGACTTTTACATGAGCGACCACCGTCCGGTGGTCGCAGAGTACATCATCTACCCGTGAAAATACACACGCATGCTCTCCTACCATACCCGTCTCTACTCACTGCTGCGCCTGAGCAGTTGTCCGCAGCAGCGCAGACTCGGCCTCCGCCAGTGGTGCGTTTCATGTGCCTAACCTGGAAAAAGCCTGACCCCGGGGAAGCGGGGCATAGGGGCGGAGATACTCCGGGCACTCAGAAGCAATGTCACATCGATAGTCGTGTACCGCGGAGAGGGTCGTAACTGTAGATCTGCAGACAGTTCGGCATGAGCAAGTGATCCCACTGTGAAGCGCCAACAAAACCCGCGGACCGCAACCGCCGATGCATGCAGGGGCAGGAGCGTCCGACTCTGCCGTCATGCGGCACTTTGTGGGGATACGAGGATACCCCGGGTATTCCCCAGCTTTCCCCAGGCTGCGCTTATCTTGCTCCAGCATACAGATCTCCGGGACCACCGCACCATGTCGGGTGCAAAAATACTTCCCGAGTTCTTCCGCACTCCGGCTGGTCCCCCACCCCGCGGCGTGCATAGACATCCCGATAGCAGAGGGGCCTGCGGAGCCGCATGAAACACTCCGGCATATTCCGGCACACAGCAGACCCTGGTTGGGACCACTTCCTCAAAAGTGGGGATTGTGCTGCACATAGACCCTAGCTGCAGCCCCCATGTTTGCCGCCGTACAGGCGCTACTCAAGACTCTTTGTGCTGGGAAAAAAAAAGATTCTCGATGATGTGTGCTATATAAGAACCTCATCGCAGTCTCTTTCTTTCTCTCGACAGCCATGGAGACTCCTGCCTCGGCTAGAGCTTCGCTCAATTCGTACGACTCCGTGCACCCCCCGCGCAATGTTATTCGTCCCCCGACGTTCACTGCCGCGGCCATCGGCAAGTACTTCAAGACCCGCATCTCGTCCTTGTTCGTTCCTCGGGAAGAGATCGCCCATTACACGTGGAACGACATCCTCAACCCGTTCGACTCCATTGGTGAGCTCAACTTGAGACAGTGGAGTTTCTTCTTGTGTGGTTTTGTTGCCTGGACATGGGACGCCTTTGACTACTTCGCTGTGTCTTTGAATGTGTCCAAACTTGCCGTGGACTTTGACCGTGAGCCCTCCGATATCTCCTGGGGTATTACCTTGGTGTTGATGTTGAGATCGATTGGTGCCATCATTTTTGGCTACATTGGTGACCGCTGGGGCAGAAAGGTGCCATATGTGATTTCGCTCAGTTTGTTGATCGTTTTGCAGATCGCTACCGGCTTTGTCAAGACCTATCACCAATTTTTGGGTGTGAGAGCCTTGTTTGGTATTGCTATGGGCTCGGTATTTGGTATTGCCGCCGCCATTTCTTTAGAGGACTGCCCCAAGCGTGCCCTTGGTGCCATGTCGGGCATTTTCCAGGAAGGCTACGCCTTGGGTTACTTGCTCGTGGTGGTGTTCAACAGAGCCATCACCGACAACTCTCTGCACTCGTGGAGGGCCTTGTTCTGGTTCTCCTCCGGCCCGCCAGTTTTGTTTATCATCTGGAGATTGATGTTGCCTGAAACCGATGCCTACAAGAGACAGAAGGCGAAGTTGGCCGCGATCAAGGCTGAACAGGACGCCGAGTTGGCAGCCAAGGAGGAGGCTGGATTGAAGGACAACAAGTTGCTTGCTGTTTCCTCGCAGGCTAAGAAGGTGTACCGCACTTACTGGTTGATTTGTGTGTACTTGGTGTTGTTGATGTCAGGCATGAACTTCTTGTCGCACGGCTCGCAGGACTTGTACCCCACCATGTTGACCAACCAGTATGGCTACGGCGATGACCGCTCCACTGTGACGAACTCGGTGGCAAACCTAGGCGCCATCTTTGGCGGTATCGTGTTTGGTCACCTTTCCACCTTTATCGGCAGAAGACTTGCCATCATACTCGCCAGCATTTTGGCCGGCGCTTTAATCTACCCGTGGGCGTTTGTCTCCAGCTCAGCTGTGAACGCCGGCGTTTTCTTCTTACAATGTGGCGTGCAGGGCGCTTGGGGTGTGATCCCCATTCACTTGTCCGAATTGTCGCCGCCACAGTACAGAGCCTTCGTTGCCGGTGTGGCCTACCAGTTGGGTAACTTGGCGTCTTCTGCCTCGTCCACCATCGAGTCCACCATTGGCGAACGCTTCCCCATCAAGTTGCCCAACGGCAAGCCAGGCTTCAACTACGGTAAGGTGATGGCCATCTTCCTCGGCTGCGTGGTGGGCTACGTCATCCTCATCACGTTGCTCGGCCCCGAGAACAGAGGTGCCAGCTTCGACATCGACAGAGACGACGAGATCGAGGAAGTGCACGCAGTTGAGAGAGCCTCCAACAACTCCGTCGATTACTTCGACGACCACCTGACTGAGAAGGTGTAGTGGCATTTACGCAGCTGGTTTCCTGCGCTAATATACGCTCCATAAACGGATGTAGTTACGATTCAGCTCTGTTATGAGCTTGGCAGCTGCATGCTCCAGCGCCTCGCCGTCTGCTCCCGGTGACTACGCTGCTCCTACGGTAAACGACGTCGTTCCGTGCTACGCCGGCCCGCGCCGCGCCGCCTCGCACCGGGCGCCAGGCTGCTCCTGCCCCCACCCCCCACCAGACTGGTGTGCGCACGCCGGTCGTTTGCTATGCGCTCGCAGCAGCACTTCTTCTTCCTCACGCAGCACCAAGATGGGCAAAAAGAAGCAGGAAATGTCGCAGGTGTACGGCCAAGCGAACAACGAGTTCATTTTTGGCGAGCATGGCGGCCGCGGCAAGAACCTCTCGACGTTTCTCCGCAATCTTCTGTTAACCGGCGGCGGCAGGGCGAGCGGCCCGCACGCGGATGACGCCGTGGAGGACGCCAACAGCAGCATCTACGGCAATTTGCAGTACAAGGCGGCGCCGCAGATCAGCTATCAGTCGACGCTGCCTGTGCGGGACCCGCGCGGGCTGCCCAAGCGCGCGGTGCTGGGCCCGATCGGGACTGGGTTCAGCCACTTGATCTCCGGTTCGGAGCAGAGCATCACCGCCGGCAAGCCCAACTTGAAGCGCACCGACAGTTCGGGCTCGAGCCTGCGCCGCGTCAGCAGCCACGGCCACCGCGGGCGGCTCAAGTACACGGACCTCGACGATGACTGGGACGCGGACTTGGACGCCGACATCGGCGCGACGGCGGCAAGGCTGCGGTCGGTCCAGGGATTTGGCAGCGCGGCGCGGCCGCTGGCGAGCCCGCCGCTCGACGCCTTCTATCCGGATCTCACCTTCACCACCGCCAGCGTGGCCCCACCGCCAAAGGAGCTGATGGACGCCGACGACTTGGCCATGCGCAACGAAATCAACAAGCTCAACCAGTTGAGCTCCAAGTTCCCCAAGTTCAAGGAAGTGTTGGCCGACGCGGACAACACCGACCTCAACGACTTGCGCAAGCTAGCGTGGAACGGTGTGCCTCCTGAACTCCGTGCCCTCGTGTGGCAGTTGTTGCTCGGGTATCTCCCTACAAACAAGAGCCGCCAGAACTCCACGTTGAAGCGCAAGCGCCAGGAGTATCTCGAAGGCTTGTCGCAGATAGAAAGCACGGTGTGCTTTGACGATGGCGCGGCCAATAATAGCTCGGCTGCGTCGCTCGGCTCCAACGCCCAGTCGAACCGCGAGAAGCAGTTGTACCATCAGATTAAGATCGATGTCAAGCGCACAAATCCGACGGTCGAGCTTTATGGCCAGCCTGCGGTGCAAAAGTCGCTCAGGCGCATTCTCTACTTTTGGGCCATCCGCCATCCCGCCAGCGGCTACGTCCAGGGCATCAACGACTTGGTCACGCCCTTCTATCAGATTTTTTTGCAGAATTATTTGTGGCAGCTCCAAAAGTCTGCGGACGGCGACGACACTAATCTCTTCATTCCGGGACTACTCGACCCCGAAGACAGCTGCGAGCGCGCATTGCTCGCTGACCCCAAGTTGCACACCTACACCATCCACAACTTCACCGTGGAGAGAATCTCCAGCCGCGCTGCATCTATCATCGAGGCAGACACCTACTGGTGCCTCTCCCGGCTCCTCGAGAACATCACCGATAATTACATCCACGAACAGCCCGGCATCATCCGGCAGGTGAACGACTTGAAAACACTAGTTTCCAAAATCGACATGGAGCTCCTCGCGCACTTTGAAAGCGAGGGCGTGGAGTTCCTCCAGTTCTCTTTCAGATGGATGAACTGCTTACTCATGCGCGAGCTCTCCATCAACCTCATCATTCGCATGTGGGACACGTATCTCAGCGAGACGCCGCTTGGGTTCAACACGTTCCATGTCTATGTGTGCGCCGCGTTTCTCATCAAGTTCAGTCCCGACTTGAAGCAGCGGGACTTCCAGGAAATGCTCTTGTTCTTACAGAACCCACCCACCTCCAGCTGGACTGAAAAAGACATCGAGTTGTTACTCAGCGAGGCCTTCATATGGCTCTCGCTCTACAAGCATGCCAGCGCGCACTTGCGCTAGGCACCCTAATGCACGAACGAAACGCTGCGCGTAGGCTCCGGAAACACCGCTGCTGATGGTGGGCACAAAGACCGCAGAGTCACTGGTGTGCACATAAGCCTGACTCTAGAGATAAGCTGCGATGCGCAGAGTCGCTGCTAATTCGACCCGTCTTTTCTTGCAACCGATTCAATTCGCCGCCATGCCTGCTGGAAGAACTATCCTTGCCTCTACCATTGCCAAGCAGTACGTTGAGGAGCTTGGGCTCGGGCTCAAGCGACTCAGCTTCACGCCGAAGCTCGTGGGTTTCCTCGCCAACAAGGATCCCGCCGCCAAGATGTACGCCAACTGGACCAGCAAGACGTGTGAGTCGTTGGGGTTCCGGTACGAGCTCCGCGAGGTGTTGAACAACGACTTGGAGAGCGCGTTGATCAGGGCCAACAAGGACGAGTCTGTGAACGGAATCATGGTCTACTTCCCCGTGTTTGGGGACAAGCAGGACCAGTACTTGCAGCAGCTTATCTCGCCGGAGAAGGACGTTGAGGGGTTGAACTTCATGTACTACCACAACTTGTACCACAATGTGCGGTTCTTGGACGCGCCGCACAACGAGCTCAAGTCGATCTTGCCGTGCACGCCGCTCGCCATGGTGAAGATCTTGGAGTACCTCGGCGTGTACAACACGGTATTGCACTACGGCAACCGGCTTTACGGCCGCAAGGTCTTGATCGTGAACCGGTCAGAGATTGTGGGCCGGCCGTTGGCCGCGCTCTTGGCCAACGACGGCGCCACCGTGTACTCGGTGGACGTCCACAACATCCAGCAGTTCACACGCGGAGACGACTTGCTGGAGCAGCGCCACAAGGTGGTGAGCTTGGGCCCCGAGCACACGTTGGAGACCCTTGCGCCGCAGTGCGACGTCATCATCACCGGCGTGCCGTCCGAGAGCTACAAGTTCCCCGTGGAGCTCGTGTCCAACGGCGCGGTGGTGATCAACTTCTCCAGCGCCAAGAACTTTGACGACGCCATCAAGCAGAAGGCCGGGTTGTACGTGCCGCTGATCGGCAAGGTCACCATCGCCATGCTCTTGCGCAACCTCTTGCGCTTGATTGACAACAAGGAGAAGAAGGCCGCGCACGAGCAGCACTGAGAACGGGACGGCCTACGGGGTTTAGACATACAGGGTTTAGACATAGCATTAGGAACCACTCACGCTGTCGTATGCCTGCACAGGCGAGCTCATCGCGGCTGAAATGCGGAGCGGCTGTGTGCAGAAACCAGAGAGTCAGAAAAACGCTTTTCAGGGTCACAGATAAGGGTCTCCACTCCACCACGCAGTTTACCGCGCCGTCTGCACGTTCCCACAACGGCTACTTTTCACAGTCAGACACAGAACAGTACTGGCCCCAGCTCTGCCGCCGAGCATTATCGTGCAGCGCGTACCTAAGCCTTTCTGCCGCTCCAACAGAGTCAGGACGAGTCACAACAAGAGGACCCCAACCAGAACCCTCTGCGCTTCAGCCCACCGTGCGCGGCTATTGGACGCTGACAAACTACTGAGGCCCGTGCAGGCTGCCTCCGCCCCTCTTTTAACCGAGACCGTCACGGCGCTGCCGGTGGTCGAAACTCTTCCACCACCATGACCGACAACAAGATCGACGCCTTGGCCATCACCGAGTCGTTGGGATTCCAGACGTTTCGCCGCGAGAGTCGCAACCCGTGGCCGAAGGAGGAAGATGAGGCGTTCTTCCGCGTAATGGAGCAGCTTTACCCTGGCCGTTTGGGTTCCATCGACATTGACTCTGTGAACTGGGAGCTCGTGCAGGAGAAGATGGGCACCCGCAAGCGCAAGCCCAAAGACTACCGCAAGCGCTGGGTCAGTGCGCTCGATCCTAACCTCCGCAAGGGTCGTTGGACGGCCGAAGAGGACGATCTTCTCTTGGAGGCGTACAAGAAACATGGCCCGTGCTGGCAGAAGGTGGCTGCCGATATCAAGACCCGCAACGACGATCAGTGTGCCAAGCGGTACCTCGAGGTTCTCGACCCGAACACAAAGGACAGACTCAAGCCTTGGAGCCAGGAGGAAGAGATCGCCTTGATCAGACAGGTGAAGAAGTTTGGCACCAAGTGGAAGACCATCGCCTCCATCTTCCCCAGCCGGCCGGCATTAACGTGCAGAAACCGCTGGAGAAAAATCGTCACTGAAGTGGCACGCGGCCGCGCTGATCCCGTCATCTATCGGGAAGTGGAGCTAATGTCCGACGACAAAGAGCATTCCGAGGTACTGAAAAGCTTGAAAATGTCCAAGGAGGCAAAGAAAAGCCAGGGCCCGCGCCCCAACGTGGTGCGACCGGTTACTAGCGACACAGAATGGAGGTATACCATCTCCGGGAACAACAACCCGAATCTCCCCCACAACGTGCTCTTCAACGAAAACGGAGGAGCAATCGGAAGCGAGGAACTCGCGCAGTATCTTATCGATTACGCCCAGTCTCACAATCTCATGGTCACTGTCCACCAGCACATCCACCACCACTACTCCTCGCCAACAACCTATCCGCACGCGCAGAGCCCAAAGAACGGGTCTCCCGACTTTGCATATAGCCAGAGAGACAGCCCCGATCCTCTGAGCGCACCATCGACAGGGCCCACGTCCAATGGTATGGGCTACTACCTTGAACCGGAGTCACAGCTCCAGAGGTATCAACATTTCAACTACTTGCCTCCCCTCACAGAAGTGCCTAAACTTTCTTCATCTTCCTCATCTCCTTCCGGGCCAAGCAACCTTCAATATCTCAAGGATAGCAAGACTGATTTGAGTCGATTACTTAACAAACGAAACAGTGCTCAAGGGAACGAACACCCTCTTACTCCTCTCACTCAAGCAGTGCAAATGGTGGCTGCAGCAGAGGCGAGCGAAGCCGGAAAACGCAGTCCAGAACAGCATTCTCAGCAGGCAGTAAAGAGACAAAAGCATGACACTCACACTGATGAGGAGGCGGAAGAGGGTCTCGATTTCTGGGAAACCATGCGCAACCTTACTGACGTAATTGGCGCGCCTCCCACGTTCTCCCAACCCCAGAATGTTCAGCAGCAGCAACAACAACAGCAGCAGCAGCAGCAACAACAACAACAACTGCAACTGCAACTGCATCTGCAACAGCAGCAGCAGCAGCAGCAACTGTCTAGGGCACAGAAGCCTGTCTCACAGCATCATCCTCTTCATTATAACTCCACCCCCCAGCCAATTCCTAGAGAGGAAAACGATGACCTCCTCGCATTTTACAACGTGTACGCTAAAGAGGGTTCGGAGGATTTTGTATTGCCTTTTAATCCGTCATGAGAAATGAAATGAACCGAGTACGAGAATGCAAGTATTCGAATTGTCATCGTTATTGTAGAACTAGCTGTGATTTCGCAAGAAGAGGGGTCATGGCTACGTCGCGCCGGATCAAAAACATAGTATTGAGGTGGAACTAAAACGAAAAGCAACTAATTTACCGAGCAACATTATACAAGCCACCTTACAATGGCTGGATGTTGGTAGCAGAGGTATACTTCACGGGTGCCACCGAGATCTTGTTAGCATCAAGATTGTACGCGATGTACATATGCCTCAAAAAGATATCACCAATAATTGGAGGCAAGTCCTGTGTAGTGGTCTGAAGGTTCAACACACAGTAATTGGCGTTAGGGACAGACTGGCCTTGCTGATCGAAAACGTTGTGGCTAATAAGCTCGGAGGCCGGAATGTTAATGGATAAACTGTCGCTAATAGTAAACTTGAACCCCGGGTCCTTTGCGTTGCAGTCGATGATATAGTTGCCGTATTTATCCTTTTTAGTAGCTCCCACAGCACTTGCCACCTTGGCAAGCTGTGCTGGCTGAAGAACGACCAAACTGGTACCGGAATCCAATACAGCGTCTTGGAAGTCGAACTCAAGAAGCTTTCCGTTTATCGTGAATCCCTTAGCAGGAATCGACAAGTAGTAAGGTGAGCTGATGGAGAAAGTCTGGAGCGTTCCATCCACCTTGGCGGCATCATAGCCACCAAAAATGATCGTGCCTTGGTCATCGAGATTGTTCAAGTAAAGTGAATAGGCATTTTTGTTGATATAACCTTGCTGCTTCAAAGCGAGAGGAAGGTTGGGATATGTCACATCATCTTGGGCAGAAGCTTCGCCACTTGTCTTGGAAATACCACAAACTCCGAATTGCGAATCAGGCTGGGGAACAGCTGCAAGCTCAAAATTCTTAAGGAGGGGACCATTGGTTCCTAACTGGAGGTTATCTTTGTAGTATTCGCCAGTGTCGTCTCCGATGCCGTAGTGAATCACGAACTCCTCCCCAGTGTCCTGCGACGTGGAAGATGCATCCGGGTCATACTGCGCGTAGCCACTGTGGTCAGAGCCCTGAGGGAACCAGATGTCTGAAGATCCAGTGTCAAGAGCACAGACGACACTTTGCGGTGGGGATCCAACATTGAATTGAGCGAGATACGCGAGGTTGTTCTCGTTGATCAAGGGATCAGAGACTGGGTGGCCAGCCCTTTTTTCATTACCCGGAAGAGGAAGTCTGTGGAATCCTTGCGAGAGATGAGTGTCATTTCTTTGGACGGAAAAGGTGAGGCTGACGACTTTGAGGTCGTCTCTGCTCTCCAATGGCAAGGCATACGTGCACGCCGCGAGAATTGAGAGAAGAGTAGGGAACAGGAATTGCATTTCGAGAAAAGAGGTGAAGTGAGTGCTTCCTGGAGAGCAGTGATAAGGATGTCTTTGGCCTTTTATAGCACGCAAGTGTGGGCTCAACCACTGGGTACATCATTCCGAAGCCGCAACTTGTGCAGCACAGGTAGGTGAAATCAAGACAGTGCTCAAAACAAGCGCCGAGCGCAATTCTTTGAACCACAGACCAAATGACAGAACAATAGCGTGGCAACGACCCCACAAGTGGTACCCTGCTCGGAAAGCTGCAGCGAAAAACCTTTTTTTCTCACATTCTATGACATGCATATGAATCCCAGAATATTCCAAGCTCGTCCTCAGTTGGAGTAATTGTTGCCATAATCGCTGGGTGCTCGTGGTGCATCGAAAGGCCTACAGAAGCAATTCTGTGTGTGCCTGACGCTGACACTCTAGGGTTAAATTTATCACACTGAAATTCGCGGTTAAAGGTGCCGCCGAAGTCGGTGTGATAAAGTCGTATGTGGTTCCCGGGCACAATTTCCATTGTTTCGGAAACGCAAGTAGTATCAAAACCATACGCGCGATAACATACTGGGCCGAGACCGCAGAGAGCATGCCCAGCGACGTGGATGACAAACAGGGTTGCACGCGAGGTCGCATGGTGTTACTGCTATGAAGGACTACAATACAGGTAGATTTGGGCCCCTTCGCAGCAACCAGTGGTGGTTGTTGAGAACTGACACTCAGCTCGAGACGTACCCCAGCTAGCCACCCCCTGGGATAATATTGCTCCGATGGCCTGCGACGGTTTTAGCATCGGGTCAATACGGCCCACCGGGTCCGCGATAAGCAAGGAGAGCCGCGCGCCCACATGGAAAACGCCAAGACAAATCTGTCAGATACGCATGCGCTGCTGCAACACAATGCATTCCTGTATGCGGCCGAGGATGCGGACCCTGACGTGCTTCGCGCGTGCAGCGCTGATAACCTCCAGGGGATTATTTTCTAGCAATCCTGCGCACACCACCGACTGGAGCCAATGGGTAAGCAGGCCGTGGAACTGAAGGCAAGTGAGGCTCGAGGATGGCAACTCTAAATCCAAATGGTTGGGCATCCAGGGCCGGCTCCGTGTGGCAGCGCGGCTCCTCCGGCTGGTGGTGTCAGTGGCGTGCTGCAGACAACGTGTGTGTTGGTACCCCTGCAGCGGTGATCATGTGGATGATATGCGTGGCGGCACCTCTCGCATCGGCCGCGGCTCTGCGTGGTGTTCGACACACAAGTGAACAAACACTGCGAGGAACATCTTTCCCGCGTCTTGGGTTCCCCACGCTGCACAGTATGCGACATCTGTAATTAAGGTTCTGCGCAGGCGCCTGACACCCCATCTGCAGCTTCTGACTGCAATGTAATGTGGGGGCGCATCTCCCCCACCCTGTCGCGATATTCAAATTAGCGGGCTCTCTTCTTTTGCACCGGGCCCCTCGCGGAGTGCTGCAACGTGTTTTTTTTTTTGGCAGCAACATCGGCAACAGCAAACTACTACTGCTGACCGTGACGCTGAACCTCGTGGTGCCTACACTCGCTTCATTCTGCAGTATTCGCCATAACACCGCCCCTCCGCCATTTGCAGCCTGAGCATCATGACTGGGGCGGTGATGGTCGTGCCCACACCAGATCGGTGGTCGAGACGCCTGCAGTACAGAGGAGGTGCTACTAGCGACGCCTCGCAGCACCGCCGCCGCAGACCAGCACCGTGACACGTACGTCGAGAGGCATGGCATGACGTATGAGCGGATCATCAATGACGAATTCCGGCAGCTCCAGCTCCAGCACCAGGCCAAGCTGGTGTTTGACTTGATCGACATCTGCGAAAGCCTCTACGAAGAGCTGGTGCAGCAGCAGGGCACCGATGCCGGCCTCCGGTGCTACGTGCGTGGGTACCTCATCTTCAATTACTTTATAAACTCCTTCATTATCCTCCACTTTGGCGGCTTTGACCGCTTCATCGAGCTGAACGGCACCGACTTCGTCATCTACCTCAATGTGTTTGCATTCTACATGGACGACGGCCACGGCGAGTTGCCGGCTGTGCGGCGTGAGATCATCCGCTATCTTACCGACAAGCAGCTCCTCAAGTTCGACGTGCGCGAGTTGTACCAGTGGCTCTACGAGTACATCGATTATCTCAAGGAAGACGATGCCTCGCGCGACGCCAGCGCAGCGCCGCACCACACCGGTGCCAGCACCTCCTACGCAGACTCCGCCACCTCGCACTTCACTGGGCGCCTGGGGTTTGATAACCGCTTCCCTTCAGTCGACGATTTGCATGCCGCGCTTCCCGATGTCCTCGATAGAGCGCCTCTGTTGGCTAGTGCCTCGCTCTCTGACTCTGACAGCGATTCGCCGCCGCCACCACCGCCACACACGGCACCCTACCCTGTGGGAGCCGTGGACTCTGTCAAAGACGCAGCGACGCCGTATCCCCTCACAAATGGATTTGCTGTGGAAGCCTCCACGCTGTACATGCTGCCGAAACCGCTCTTGGGTGACATGCACTTACATTCTTCTAAACAAAAGCGCGAGCTGGCCCCCGCCAGGGCGCCCCAGTCGTCAGACCTCACATATGCTCGGCCACCTATACCATCTCTTCCGCCACGGGGGAACACAGCTCCCTCTAGCGATGTGAACCGTTATGCATATCCTCCAAGCGGGAGCCCATACGGTGGAAACGGGACGCTACACCAGCCATATGGCTTCCAAAGCCCACCCGTGATGGCACCCCAGCATAGCTACCACAACCAGCCACCAGTGCAGGTCCCTCCGCCAATGCCTGCTCACATCCCTCCTCCTAAGAACCAGAATGTTGTAATGATGAAGAGCAATGAGATCTGCGGTCTCCGGAACTTTGGTTCCTCCTGCTACATCAACCTGACAGTACAGCTTTTATTTGGGCTCTATGAGTTCAAAAAGCTCTTTTCCAGCCCCCAGGAATATCACCGCTACATCAAAGATCCTAAGTATGTCAAGCTTCTACAGGAGCACAAGGAATCGGCTTTGTTGGCTGAAGCAGTTGCAGCGCTACTTCGCTCGTTCAAGATGCACGGAGGAGCGTCCATTGCTCCTACCAAGTTCCTCCGCATTTCCGCGTTGCTCAAAACCGACTTCCACATACCTCACGAGCAGCAGGATGCACAGGAGTTTCTCCTTTTCGTGTTGGATCGGCTCCACGAGGAGCTTGTCACCAAGTTTTCGAGCGATACTGAGGTTGCTCTACTCATCTCTGAACGTTACCTAAAGAAGTGGAACATCAACATACAACAGAAAGATAAGGAGGACTACCTTAAGTGGTATCAGAGCCTTGTAAAAGTGGAAGGCATATCCCCTATTCATGACCAGTTCCAGGGCCATTTGCAAAATAAACTAGAATGCAAGCAATGCGGCTACGAATCGGTTAACTATTCACCATTCACCATTTTATCGCTCCCTATACCAAACAGTCATGACGAGAGAGTTGATTTGGCTGACTGCCTTCGATATTATACTCAGGATGAGATCCTCGCGGGCGACAATGCATGGAACTGTCCAAAGTGCAACAAGGTGGAGAACGATAAGCCCACCGTAAGTCAACTCGACAATCATCCCGTTTTTGTGAACAAAAGGAGTGGTCTTTTCAGTCTTAAACGCAGCAAGTCCCCAGCAAAGGATAAGAAGGACAAAAAACGTGACAAGCTCAAAGCGCCCAAATCCACTACTGTGTCGGTCAAAAAGCTCAACTTTATAAAGTTGCCGCAGACCATGCTAATCCACTTATCTCGGTTTTCCACCTTCAATATGACAGATAAGCTAGACACGGTCATCAAGTACCCATTGCAGCTCAAGTTCAATAACCTGGCCAATGGAGTGAACCACGAAATTACATACAAGTTGTCAGGCATGATCAATCACTTTGGGAACCTTAAAAGCGGCCATTACACGGCGTTGGTAAACAAGTCCACGGTCAATGAGCATGTTGACCGTCGGGACAACCTCCGCCACCCGTATTGGTGCTACTTTGATGACGAGATGATCAGGCTCAATGTGCCCCACGGAGACGTTTCGCGACCCGATATTGACTTTGCCGAGTTGAACTCGCGCGACGTGTACGTGTTGTGCTACGAGAGAGTATAGAATAATGGGCCATGAAACGTATAGAGTCACGATATAGCGTGTAGCTAGCGCGGCTTCTTGAAGATGCGGCGGCTGATGGAATCCATGTTCAGCTGCTTTTTTAATGCTGGTTCCGAGGGCTCCAGGTCGGAGTCGGAGTCGTCAAATGCCAGGGCCCGTTTGGCCTTCGGGGCCCGTCTCGTAATCGCGAGCTTGATAGGCCCAGCCGCTGCCTGCAGCGGAGACAGTTCGGTTGCGGCCACCGCCGCGTCACCGCCCGCCGTTTTGGCCTCGGTCCGGCGTCCTGCCTCAATCTGCCTCTGAAGTAGCACGCTGCTCACCTGTTCGTCGGTCTTGGTGCCCTTTTGTTTGGCAGCAAGCTCCTTGCGTCGCAACTGGGCCTCGGACGAATTATCGATCAAGGTGATATCCAAGTTGAACTCGTCGCGGTCGTCTTCCTGCTCCACCTTGACGTGGCCGTTGGTGCCCAAGTACTTCACGAAGGCGGTCAAGGACGACCACTTGGTTGAGTTCATGTGCACGTGGTCTCTGTCGCTGAGGATGTACTCCTGGTAGAACTTGTTAGCGTTGATCTTCTTGGTACCGTGGTTGATTCGAAGAAGGCGAAGGAAGTCCCGGAGAAACCCTTGCGAGTACTTCTCAACGGTGGAGATGCCGGTGTCGCTGAGCTTGTTGCGGTGCAGCTGGGAAGCAATGTGGTTCTTGAACCCATTCTGGTCGCGGCACTGCTTCAGGCAGATTTGGCAGTAGAATGCGAGCTTCTGCGGCCCCGCCGCCTTGAGCCGCTTCGACTCGGCCTTCGCGGTACCAAGCTCAGCCCGTGCCATACAGCGTGCGATGAGCTTCCCCGCCTTTATAGCGATGAGGTCCTGCACACGAGCGCGATGTGGGCATCGCGGGCGCGGGAATCGGCACCATGAAGGCCATTGCTGCCCGGCGCTTCTACTCGCCGCCGCGCAACACCTACGGCTCGCTCCGCAGTCCCCTCACGTTGTGGTATGCACGCGCGCCGGCTGGATTGCAGTACTTTGGCGGGGTCGCGGCCACCGCCGCGGCACTTACGCATCTCCATCCCAACACACTTGTCACGTTGGGGCCGCCCCTAGCCGCGGGCGCGTGGTACGCGAGCCGCTGGCGGCGCCAGCTGCAGCACCGCCTGGCTTTGGCCTACGCTCAGGCTGGGAGTGACGGCCCTGGCGGCGTGGTGCGGTTCGCCAAGTACGATGAGACAGACGTCAACAACGTGCTCAGAGGCGTCGACAACGAGTACGAGCACTTTTGCACGCAGGTGGAGGACGTTGTGGAGGCACGGATCATTGACCACGTGTCGCTGACCGGCGAGGAGCGGTACTTTCTCGACGCCAACGGCCAGTTTGCGGTGCACCTCGGGCCCGTGGAGACGTTTGTGACGGTGCCGCAGGACGGTCTCACCAAGCTTTCACTCTGCTTCTACGCCGACAAGCGCCGTCGCCAGCGCCAGGGCGTGGTGGAAGTGCACCTCTTGGCGGTCGCGGCGGAGAGCGAGCGGTTCCAAGAGTACAAGATGCGCATGACGGTGCGGCCCTACACTTTATTTCCCGCTGGGTCTCGAGTGTTGCACATCGACACTGTCGGCAGTAGCGTACAGCTGCTGCTGCTTGCGCGAGGCGAGTCTACCTAATCTGTACATAGAGACTAGTGTCCGAGGCCAAAGAAATTGCGGTGCGCCCGCTGGAAGTTGCTGTAGCTGTAGCAGTCCAGCTGCTCCTTGATGCTCTCCAACTGGGGCATCCACGACTGGATATCGTGGATGCGTTTGGCGGTATTGGGATGCGTGGACAAAAACTCCTGGATAAGCCCGCCGCGCTGGCCCCGCATGGCTGTCTGCTCAAAGGCATTCATGCGGCCCCAAAAGTCCACGGACGAGTGCACATTGTAGCACAGGTGGGCCATGAGTTCGCAGCCGATGTGATCGGCCTCAGACTCCATCTCACGCGACGCTGGCATCTGGAGCAAGCCCGCAATCATCAAGTCGTTGAACCAACTCACGCCGGTAATGGTGTACAACAACGTCAGTAGCACGATGTAGATTGGCTGCTTGGACATCTGCTCCATGGAGTGGTGTGCGAGCTGGTGCAGGAGCTCGTGCAGAAGCACGGTGGCGAGTCCGTCCTCGTCCTTGCAAATGGGCAAGATGGACGAGAAGATGAAGATCTTGCCGTTGGGCAAAATAAAGGCATTGGGCGGCGTCTTGTCGTCCTTGATCACGTGGATCTGCCACTTCAAGCTCTTCAAGTGCTCGGCCTGCTTCTGGTCGGTGGACCCTGCCATCGCAGCCAGGAGGAGGCGGTTCATGATGGTGCGAATGCGCCCGTAGATCGGGTCGCTCGGCGCCACTATGCGGTCCTGGTACTGGTACAAGATCTGGCGGTAGGAGTAGTCGCCCACCTTCTTCTCGAGCCAGTACGGGATCCACAAGAAGCGGCGCCGATGCGTGAACGGCGCCTCGTCGAGATTGTAG
The DNA here is from genome assembly GCA_030674335.1 of [Candida] ascalaphidarum. Lineage (NCBI taxonomy): Eukaryota > Fungi > Ascomycota > Pichiomycetes > Serinales > Debaryomycetaceae > [Candida] ascalaphidarum. Next base: position 97,388 of record JAKTYC010000021.1, read on the forward strand.
ACGTAGAACGCACCGAGGCCGCCAAGAGCGTAGAGAGAGTTGCGGCTGCGGAGCCACTGAGTCCAGTCGTACGACTTTTGTCCGTCGAAGCGGCGGTAGGTGGCGTACTGGCGGCGATGGGGCCGGCTGCTGGCGCCGGCTGCACGCGGCGTCCCTCGCATCATTGGCGGCACACCCAAGCCATTGCGAGCAACATTCTGCGTGGCTACCCTCACTGGAACATGAAGACCAAGCTTGGACACTTTTGATAAGAAGCTCATGGCGGGGTGGAAAGAAGAAGATGGCGGAAGCCGCCCGGTGGAGATGAGCGACTGTGTACAGGAACATGACTCCAGCCGGTGGCAGGCAGTGGAGCGGACTACGAGGAAGCTGCAGCATAGAAGTTGCGGGCATATTTTGATTATTTGAATACCACGTCCGGCTCGGTGTCGTCGCCAACGGCCAGTTCCTGGGGCACGTCTGCGGTGACCTTACCGTCGAAGCTGGCCTCGAGGTTGCCGCCCAAGGCGCTCTTGAGGTTGGACTTGCGCGGGCTGCCCTCGTAGACGTAGTTGTCGTTGATGGCGTTCTGCGAGTACTGTCTGTTGTAGATGAGGTCGGAGGAGGAGTTGTTGTGGGAGGCGGAGCCGAGGGCGGAGCGCTTTGTTGGGGTGACAGCGGTCGGGGTGGCAGCGGCGCGCGACGGGAGCTTCTCGAAGAAGGCCGGGGCGGTGAGCTGCTTGGCCAAGTTGTCCAAGGAGCGGTCGTTGGAGATGGAGCCCACCATGGACGCCAGGTCGTTGGAGTTGCTCTCGTAGGTGGTGTGGCGGACGTGCGGCGGCGGGGTGAGGTTGTTGATGCTGGGGCTGGACGGCAGCTGGTGTATTATGGGGATCATGGAGTCGTAAAAGTCGTACGCCGAGTGGCTCTTGTTGTGCCGGTTGCCCGCGGAGTTCACCGTGGGCGGGCGCGGCGTGCTGGGCGTTCGTGAGCCCGCGTTCATCACGTTGGTCGACAGACTCAGCCCGTGCAGCAGGAGCGACGGGTACGTTTTCTGGTGGTCGCGGGCCGCCTCCTTTGACGGCGTGGTGTCGTGGGCGTCGACGGCGGCGTCGGCTCCGCCGTCACGCACCACGTACGGCTTGTGGAGCTCCTCCTGGAACTCGATGAACAGACGGTTGTCGCGGAGCTCCATGTCGATCTCCTTGTCCATGGAGTCCTCCGCCAGCTGGCGGCGGCGGTTGCGGAGCCAGAGCGCCACGGCGCCCACGAGGACAAGGAAGCAGGGCACGCCCACGGCGAGCCCCACGGCCAAGCCCGCAGTATTGGTCATGTTGCGGTGCGCGGCAGCCGCCTAAACGAACGTGAGGGGCACGGCAGAGACTGGTGCCGGGAGCCGGGACCCCGAGGTGCTGGGGCCACGAAAAACGGGGGTGGCGGCGCAAGACAGGTGCAGGCTGCGCGCGCGGGTTCACACAGGCTAGCAGGATAGGTGCGACGACAAGGACAGAAAAGCGCGGCGCGAGCGACGATCGGTTCAGAAGATTGCGCTGGAACAGACGCCCAGTCTCCTAAACGTCGATGGGTCGTGCGCGCACCATTTCTGCCCGCAGGGCGGGCCGCAGTCAACCATGTTATGTTATGCCCTGGTACGCATCGCGTCTGCTTGTACCCGCGTTCATGCAGCGTGGTCGCGGTGGAAACTAAAAATAGGTGGTGCTTTGCTTGGCGCTCATCGCCGGTGTCCACGTGCCGGTGCAGGACCCTTGACGTGCTTATGTGCAGGTGACTCTTCCGCGGGTGTTGGGATCGCTCAGTTTCACCTGGCTGCCGGCTACTGGTTTGATCCGGGCCGCTATTGTTAGATTTATAGGCTTTCCCGGGGCAGAGCCAGTGTCGCTCCTGGTTGGGTGAGGGTTCACGCGTTTGCGTTTTCACTCTGTCGCCACAGACTGCTATCCCGTAGTATTAAAATAGAAACAGGTCAAGTGATGGTAGGCCAAACCCACGGCACTTATTGGTACCAGTATTTAGACCGTTGAAGACGGGTTTTACATTCCAGAACCCTTGGCGACGGCCGTTTGAAGCACAACGCTAGTAGTATAGTCTTTTTCCCTTGCTTCCAAGGGTTCTACGTTAGCAAGGTATTTCAGTGTCTCTGGTCTGTGCTGCACACTCTCGCATGCTTTCATTGAGCCGTGATCTTTCAGAATGCCATCTATGGCCGGGAAGCTTGGTAATTCCCGGCCGTAGGGGCCTCTGACGTGTTGAGAACAATTAGCAGACTAATTCCGCAATGGGAATAGTGTCTGTATTTTGCTACTGAGGTTTGGTAGGCAGGCTCGGGCGCAAATACTGTACTCGGCATGCAGCAGAGTTATAGAGCATCCGAGGAGAAGAGAGAGTAAGCGTGATGATATGTTCACCTCCAGCTGGCTAACGGCGTATTTCCGTGGGGAAGCAAATGGTGGCACTTCTCCCTCTAGCGCTACAGACGGAGAACACCACCGTGTGTGCAATAAATGCGCCATCATCTGTAGTGTGCGCACATTTCAAGCCGGCCTTCATGCTGCAAAGGCCAGTGCCCGTTTGGTCGGTGCCAAACTCGGTGTTTGGGTCTGGTACCCTCGGAACTCGAGAAAGGACCGGTCTGTACAGGTGCATCAACAGAGGCCCCGCCGGCCCCTGCTGGGGCAGAGTACCGTAGACGCTGTGACCAGCCGGTGCAAGAACTCCTGTGCCACGACGGGCGCCACCTGCTTTTGGAGTCTGGCCTGTCGCAGACAATTTTGTTGGCAATTTCTCGCATTTACGCAACGGCTTCGCAAATATGCACTGTGCCACTAGGCTGCTATATACATCAGAACACAAAGTCCACCAGAGAGTCCTGGGAAAGATCGAGCTCGGCGCCGCCGTCCACGCGCAACACCCAGCGGCGAATGCCAAACAGGTGCAGCTCGCTCTCGCGCAGCGCCTTGAACTCGAGCGTGCCGGCGCCGCGGTCGCCCTTCACCGCAAACAGCACGTCGATTTTGCCCTGGACGGTGTTCAAGGGCCCGCTGATCCAGGGCCAGGCGTTCTTGAAGGTGATGTTGTCGCCCAAGGCGGCCTTGGCGGCGTCCAGGCGGCGGAGAAAGTAGAGCACGGAAGTGATGACCGGCGACTGCGTCTTCTCGTAGTTGAAGATCACCACGCACGCGAGCGTCACGCCAATGCCATACGCCCAGAAGTAGCGCCGGTTGCGGCGCTTGGCGGCGTACGGGTCCGGGAGCTCGCGGTCGGCAGTCACACGGCGCGCGCCGGCGTCGGCCGTCGAGCTCGCGCGCACAGCACCAGCGGGCGCTCGCACGGCAGCCACAGAGGCACGCACGCTCGGCACGCGCAACACGCGCGCAGCAACAGCCCGCCCAAACATGAAAAGAGTGAGCCCACGCCGGCAGCGATATTTCACTCTGGTGCGCGCACGCCGGCGGCCTGAAGTGCGGCTGCCGCCGCCGCTTCTTCCTTAACCATGAGCGTGAGCGGGGCGTGTATGGTGAGCAAGGTGCTGGGCATGGTGTACGTGCGGGAGGACGTGTCGCCGCTGGTGCTCGAGTGGAAGGCGGTGGACCAGGAGAAGCAGGTGCGGATCCCGCTTGCGAACCTCACGAATCTCCGGGCCACCAAGGACACCAGCCCCAAGATGATCCTCAAGGTGTTGTATCTGGAGGACGGGGTGGAGAAGGACATCAACCTCGCCTTCACGAACCGCCCGACCATGAACAACATCAAGGAGGCGCTCCAGCTGGTGGTGGCGCGGCAGCGCACCATCGTCAAGCGCGAGCTGCCGGCGGCCGACACGCCGCTGCTGGGGGCGTCCACGCCGGCGCCCGACGAGCGGGCGGCGTCAGCGACGCCGGCGCCGGGCGGCATCGCCATCGACGACGAGCTGCTCACGGATGCTGCCCTCCTCAAGAACCACGAGCTCCAGCAGAAGCTCTTGCTCGAGGACCGCGGCTTGCGCTCGGTGTTCACCCAGGCGGTGATCAACTTCAAGTTGCTGCCCACGGTGTTCTGGCTGACCCGCATCAACCAGTTGCGCACGTACGCCCTCTCCACCGCCCAGCAGCGCGGGCCCTACAACGTGCTCTCCACCATCAAGCCCGTGGCCACCTCCGACAACCAGGTCAACGTCAACGTCACCCGCGACACCATCAAGGAGATCTTCCAGACCTACCCCATCGTCGACCGCGCGTTTCGCGACCTCGTGCCCGAGCGCTTCGTCGAGGGCGAGTTCTGGTCCCGCTTCTTCAACTCCAAGTTGTTCCGCCGCTTGCGCGGCGACAAGATCAACCACTCCACCGACCGCGGCGACATAGTCATCGACCAGTACTTGCATGTCGAGCAGGACTACGACCCGGCCGGCCCCGCGCGCCGCGCCCGCGAAGACACCCCGGTGTCCAAGTTCATTGACTTGTCCGGCAACGCCGACGACAACTCGCAGAAATTGGGCAACCAGCCCGACATCACCATGCGCTACGACGACGACGCCACCCGCCAAAACCCGCTCCTCAATCCAGCCGCCGCCAAGTTGCCGCCAAAAGCAGTTGGCGAGAACGAGATGATGATCTTGATGAAGAATATGAACAAACTCTCGTCCAAGATGGTCCACACCACCGCCAACGTCGACCACGCCACCAAAAAGGACGCTCTCTCTAAAGACGAGTCCAACGAGTACTTTGACGAGCTCGTGCTCAACGACTTGAACGACCAGGACGACTTGCAGTGCGTCAAGATCAACTTGAATACGAGGGCGCAGGAGTACGCTCCAGACGCCGCCGACGAGGTGGTGCCCCCCGCCTCGTTGACGACCTACCTCACGGAAAACGAGTTCCGGCCCAAGGTGACGTTTGAGGACACCTACGACAAAAAGAGCGAGATAGACAAGGCGGCCAACGACGTGGGCCAGCTCGTGAAGCAAAACTTCCGCACCTACAAGGCGGTGACCCAGACCAAAGACCGCACCGAGGCTAGCAACATCATCACCCCGGAGTTGACCCAGGAAATCATTACCCTCAACATCACCGTGGTGGAGATATTGTCGCATTTTTGGAAGCTCTTCCTAAATGGCAACAATCCCGGCCAGTTGAAGAAGCTTTTTGCGAGCTTGAAAAACTGCAAGGCCAACCTCGCCGCACTCAAAAACAAACTCACGGCGTTTTTCGATGCCAACGAGACGGTGCACGCCAACGAAAAGTTGCGCGACAAGGTGCTCAAGGACATGCAATACAGCCTAAGTCCCATAGAAAACGGCTTGGACCAGGCCATCGGAGACTACGTCAAGGCGGTGAAAGCCTCCACCGCCGACACGAACGAGAACGGCAAGCGCCCACTCGAGGCAACTACTTAGCATACTGCTGGCGTTCGCCGGCAACGGTAATATTTCATATTCATTCAATACATGTCATGACTAGACGGCGCACCGCGACACCAAGCACTGGGCTCCCGCGTGCTGAGCAGCCACGGTATCGTCGCTGTGGTACACCAACTCGCCGGCGAGGATGTCGCGGACGAGCTTGTGCACTTCCAATGCTGTGTTTGGAGTAACTACATACATGGTGCTGGCTCCTAGCTCGTCGACACAGCGGTCAGCAAACGCCGTGAGAAGCTGCCGCGCATCGGCGTCCTGACCCCACGCGCGCAAATTTTCTGCGTCCAGCACCTTATCGCCAATTTTGAGGTAGACAACCTCTCTGTGCTGGCAGGCACGGATGCCTCGTCGAACCAAAGAAGAGGGAATGGCAACGTCAAAGACAAGACTTGGTGCCTGTAGCGGGCAGCGCCGTCAGCGACAGACCAAGCACGCTGGTCACAGTTTTGGAGCCAGAGACGTTCATTTTGTGCGCAGTCAATCTCGAATGTCCGGGCGGGTGCAGTTCGACGTGCACGACTTGTGGACGGAGGTTTGGCGCGCGCGGTGATCGTGTCCTGCATGTTGTCTTGATCCACCGCGATGAGCTGCTGTGTCTCCGCGCCTTTTTTGCAACCTTGAAGCCAATTTTCACAGAATATGGCAAAAAAGGGTATGTTTGCCACTGGTTCTAGCATGGCTGTGCAGGCAGCAACAGCAAACGGAGCACCTCATGGTGCTTGACACCGCACCGTTACTAATACAGTTTCCAAGCATAGCAGAGCCGCCCGCCGCGGTCTCGTGGAGGAGTCTGGCGAGGCCAAGGAGCTCGCGCTGGTGCCCAAGCACGAAAGTAACGAGGTGAGAAAGTCGATTGTGCGAACCACCATCAAGAACGAGAACTTGTTGGGCAAGAAGATGGAGAACCTGCGTGTGCGCAAGGCCAACCGCAAGAAGAACGCTGCCATCAAGCACCGCGCCGAGCGCCTGGGAAAGCTCCAGGGTGTGTTGGAGCTGAAGATTGAGCAGAGCATCGCTAGAGCCAAGTACGTGCAGACCACGCGCAAGTCTGGCTGGGACTCCATCAACAAGCGCTTGCAACCGCCGCAGCCACAGCAGGAGCAGGAGCAGGAGAAGCTGCAGGAGCAGCAGGAAGAGGATGAGTACGTGAAGCTGTTCTTCGAGCAGGCGCCAGGAGAGAAAGAGGAGACCTCCAACAACCGGTTTGCGCTCTTGGAAGAGCAGGAGGCATAGTGTACAGTACATAGGCAATCTGAGTCTCATAGCCTACACTTTGTGCGAGCGTGGCGTAGATGCGCCCTCTGTGTAGGGTGGTAAGAGTGTTGGGTCAACTGCTCCTGGTACTTCCGGCTTGCACGGCCCTCGATGCCGAAGACTACATTGTGGGGGCACGACATCGTGGTTTCTTGATAGCTGTCACCTGTGTGTCGCTGCGTTTCACCAAGCGGAAAAGGTCAACGATGCCATCGATGGACGAAGTGCTGTTATTTCCATTTTCGTCTCCAGGCGGCGCATCACTGATTAACTGTGTATTCCATTTATTCATCGCTTATGTGATCAAGCCCCAAGTTGTTGGGCTGTTTCCGAGCCATTTCACCGCCCGAACCCTCACAATCACATCAGCATCGTGCAAGCTCAACAAAGCTCCCTCAGTTCTCGATACAATTACAACATTCTTCCGACACAATGTACTGCCGTGCACAAGGCGCGATACACCGAAATACCCAGCGTATGCTACATACTTCAGATACCTCAGAGAACAAGGACATATCCAAGCGAAGAGAGTCGATAAAAAAACACTCAGTTCATTATACTCTGCACCATCATGGAGTACGTAAAGGCACTGAAGCTTTATAGTACAGCAATCATCCGAATGGGATCCTCATAACGTGAGAGTGAGTCTGCGGACTCGTCATCGCATGCTACATTTGCTTCAAGAAGAAAAGCTCATGATCCGCTTCATTTTGCCGTATCCGCGCGCAAAATAAGAGCTTTTTCGATGAATACGTGAGCTCCATGACTCGATAAATGGTCGGTGTCACACTGGTGGCCATAACGGTCGTGCGTTGTCGAAAGGTTGCAACTTTCTTGGCTGCGAAATTCGCCTAATTTCGTCTCAAATGTAGCGCTAATTGCCCCGTTTAGTATAGCGGTTCTTGACTTTGAAATAAGATGGAAGGTTTCACTGCGTCATACCACCCGTAGCCTGGCTGTGTATCGGTCGGTCACCCCAACAAGCTATGATCCTATTGTGCCGAAATCCTTGCTCGAGCAAAAACCATCCACATTTCTTCTCAGTATGTTCAGTCAGCCAGCTGAGTTACCAACCTACTGCGTAAACTAGACACCTTCGATGCACCATGAGCTCATGCCCACTTCCTCCTTTAGTGGGCATAGTAATCGGGCCCATCCTGCGAGATCAGCTGAGTTGTATCACGTGATAATCCTCGGACTGGAGATCCTTTTACCCCAGAAGACTGCATACCGCGGCCGTATCCGCTGGCATTTTCTTCTCGCCATGGTTGCAATTGCATTTGTTTTAGCGGCAGCGGCGCTTGCCCGCGCCGAGCGCTACGTCGCCTACGATGGGGCGGTGACTGGGAACGCTTTCTTTGACCAGTTTGATTACGAGAGCCTCAACGAGCTGCCCTGGGTGCTGACGCAGGCCACCAAGGACGACGGCGAGGCCTACGGGGGCGCGTGGGCCATTGAGCCGGCCAAGAAGTTCCCTGGACTCGAGGAAGACAAGGGCCTTGTGATGAAGGGCAAGGCGGCGCATTTCGCCGTGCTGCGGCGGCTTCCTGCCCCAGTGAACAACGCCGACGACGATCTCGTTCTACAGTACGAGGTCAAGTTGCAAAATGGCGTTTCGTGCGGCGGCGCGTACATCAAGTTGCTAAACGAGTTCCAGCCGGAGCAGTTTTCGAGCCGCACACCGTTCCTGGTGATGTTTGGCCCCGATGTGTGCGGTTCCACCAACAAGGTCCACCTTATCTTGCGCAAGTGGAACGAGGCGCGCCAGCGGTACGCCGAGAGCCACCTTACGCGCACGTCGATGGCCCGCATCAACGAGCTCCTGAACTTGTACACATTGGTGCTTCGCCGGGACCAGACGTTCGAGATCCGTATCAACGGAGAGGTGGCCAAGGCCGGTTCTGCTGTTGAACAGGCGTTCCTTTTCGAGCCACAGCTCCTGGCGCCAAGACAGGTGGATGACGACGAAGACACCATCCCGGAAGACTGGGACAGCCGGCCTGTCATTCCCGATCCTGAAGCCACCAAGCCTGACGACTGGGACACCACCTACGGAGCGCAATACATTCCCGACCCTGAGAACCCCAAGCCTGAGGATTGGGATGAAAATGCACCACAGTTTATCTCGGACCCGCAAGCCACTAAACCAGCGCAGTGGGATGATGAGGAGGACGGGGAGTGGGCCCCGCCTGTTATCGTCAACCCTAAGTGTGCCAATGGCCACTGCGGCAAGTGGGAGCCCCAGCTCATCAAAAACCCTGAGTACAAAGGTGACTGGACACCTCGCATGGTCGCCAATCCAGAGTACAGTGGTGTGTGGGTGCAAAGGAAGAAGGACAACCCGAACTTTGACGCATCGGCCAAGCCGTTGGTGGTTGAACCGGTCGTGGGTGTTGGCTTCGAGTTGTGGACCATGGATGGTGAAGTCTTGTTTGACAATATTTACGTCGGCAACTCCGTTGCAGAGGCAGAAGCGATTGGAAATGCCACCTGGGCTCGCAAGATTGAGCAGGAGCGTGCTTCCTTCGACGCCAATAAACCGACTGCACGCCATGAACCAGTGGCACCTCCTGCAAGTTTCGAGGACTACCTCAACGACGAGAATGCTTCACAGCTCTCGCAGTTTGCTACGTTTTTGCAATTGCTTGTGAAGAAGCACGTCTTGCAGGCTAAGGACTTCTACTTTGAATTTAGCTATGCTCCTGTGCATACTATGAAGACCCAACCGCTCAGGTTTACCCTCTACTGCACTGGGTTTATCTTCTCCTCCACGGTGGCTTTTGGGATTCTTAACGTTATCTCATTCCTCCTTGCAAGTAACAGCCAGCAAAAAGCCCCCGCAAGAGCACCGGCAAGAGGGCCTGCTCCTGTGGACAGTGTACCGCCCAAGATCGAAGAAATCAAGGACGAGGAGGGCACCACGTCGGCGGCTCCCAGTCGCACGCGGCCCATAAGACGCAAAGCGTAATAGAAATGCTACGTAGTGAATCGAAAATTGTATCGTACATGCTCTATAATTACTGAGAAGCGACCTCGCCCTTAACAGCGACGGAGCCCTGCTTCAACTCTCTGCCCGAAACGTGCAAAGTGCCATTCTGGGTGATGTTGACAATAACCTCCAACTTGGAGTTGGGCTTCAAGTCCTTCAATGTCAACTCAGCCAACAAGTCGCCACACTCGTACACAACCTCTCTCTTGACCTCGGGCTCCTCGTCGGAGTAGTCGTCCTCTGAGTCGTCGTCATCCTGCTCGGCTTCAATGACGGTCTCCTTGACAGTTCTCTTACCCTCGTACAACTCAATGGCAACAGAGGAGGCGTCACCGTTCGTGACCTCGACCGACTTTTTGATGGGATAAGCGGTCTCAGCGACCAAGACAGGCTGGAACTTGCCCTGGGCGTCCTTGAAACCGATAGGCTTCTTAATGTGCTGGGTGTTGACAACCACGGGCTGCAAAGACTCCTGGATCTCCTCGTCGTCAAAGGTCTCGATCATGGACGCCTGCAAAGCGGCACCACGGGACACCAACTCGGAAGGGTTGAGGGCCCTGGGGTCCAAGGAGGGCGACACCACGACGGTGGTCTCAGGGAAGACGGCGGCGATGTTGGAGGCCAACTTGGGGGTGTGGGAGGTACCACCAACCAACAAGACCTCGTCGATGTCCAAGGTCTCGAGGCCAGCCTTGGCCACCACCTTTTCAACAAAGGCGGTCATCTCCGCCAAGGGAGCTCTGGCGGTCAACTCGTAGCGCAAACGATTGATGCTGGTGTGGAAGTCGAAGCCGTCGGCGAGAGACTCGATGGAGCAGGTGGAAGTCTGCACGTTGGACAAGGTTCTCTTGACGGTGATGGACTCGGCGCGCAACTTGGCCAACGAGCGGGCGTTGTTGCGAGGGTTGGCCTTGTACTTCTTCTCAAACTCCTTGGCAAAGTACTCGGACAAGGCGGCGTCCAACTTGTCGCCGCCCAAGTGGGGCTCGTGGAGGGCGGCCAAGATGGTGAACACGCCGCCGCGCACGGCAATGACGGCGGCGTCGGAGCGGATACCGCCAAAGTCTGCCACCACAAAGATCTTGTCCTGCTGGGCACGGTCCTGGTCGACGCTCAAGTGGGCCAAGAGCGCGGCAGCGGGCTCGTTGATCAACTGCAACACCTTGAGGCCGGCGTCGCCGGCAATGCGCGCCAACTCGGCACGCTGGTGCTCGGAAAAGTCCGTGGGCACGGTCATCACCACGCCCTCAACCGGCTTGCCGGTGTAGTCCTCGGCAGCCGCCTTCAACTGCACAAAGTGGCGGCGGGTGACCTCGTTGACGGTGATGGTCTCGGTGCCGTTGTCGCGGGTAATCTCGTAGCCCACGGCGCCGTCGGCGGTCTTCACGGCGGGCGCGCCCGCAGCAGACGCCGCCGTGTCGACCTTGTCAAAGTCCTTGCCGATATAGTCGCGGAAGTTGATAATGGTCGACTTGGGGTTGCGCACCAACTGGGCCTTGGCCTGAGCACCGTGGTACTCGTCCGCACCCACATACGAGAGAACGGAAGGGATCGAGCGGTCGCCGTCAGGGTTGGCGATCACGTCAACCTTGCCGTCGGCCGTGGCGGTGGCAATCAGCGACGAAGTGTTGCCAAACGTAAGTCCAATCACAGACATGGTGGTGAAGAGCTGAGCTGCGCAGAGAATTTTTTCTTATCCTGGCTGTGTGCAGGATAATTTTTCACTGGTATGGCGGGGTGGGGTGGTTCCAGCCACGCGAAGGGCAAGGCGCACAAACACCAGTGCTAGTTAGAGCACATGCTTCCGTATGCGAGGCACCTGGCAGCCGGCTGGGGGTCAAAAAGGGTGAGTTTCGCAGGAGCAAAAACAAGGTCGCACCCGGGTTCGAACCGGGGTTGTTCGGATCAAAACCGAAAGTGATAACCACTACACTATGCAACCGACTTTGGTACAAAAGCCGCTCAGACTGCCTAAGCGGAACCGAAGGCATTTTATTATCGGTGCAGACTCTCCTGGCATCTGCCAGCGTGCCTGAGGCCACATCTGCCCCTCGTCGGCGACGCCCCCGCCTCCACTTCACCCGCTGTAGGGCCAATTCGTCGGTGCACGACCCATCTCCATCGGCGCTCGCGAAGCCGCGCGTGCTCATCTCTGCTGCCATGAGCCTGATCCGCAAAATCGCACGCGTGCGGCTCGTGGCGCTCGCCGCTTTCTTTGTGTTCGTCTCTCTTGTGTTGCTCGAGGTGGGACGGCGCTCGAGCGGCGCAAAGCTCCACCCGCCGCGGACGCTGAGCTACGTGCCGCCGCCAGCGCAGCAGCCGCTCCAGGCAATTGTGCCCGGCGCTGGCGCCAACTCCGATGCGTTGCACGTTGCCCAACAGCAGAAGGAAGAGGCGGCTACACAGGAGGCGCCGGGCGGCCCCGGGGCTGCTGGCACATCGGAAAAGGCGCCCGTTACCGACCACTACGAGTCCGCCGACGACAAGCCCCAATTTGAGCCCGTGACAGTGGCGGCCGTGCCCGTGCCAGAGTTCCCCAAAGCAGATCCCAAACGGCTCGCGTTCCGGCTCTACTCGCACAACATCAAGAACGGCGGCCACGACGACTTGATATCCGGCGAGCTCCCGTGGGCGGACCGCCGTGCAACCATTGTGGGCTCGATCCGGCTACACGCCGTGGCTGGCGCCGTGGTGGCACTCCAGGAGGTGTACCGGTTCCAGCTCGAGGACATTCTTGGCGACCTCAATGCTGCCGACGAGTGGCAGGCGTACGGCGTGGGCCGCATCGACGGCGCCGACACCGGCGAGTTTGTGCCCGTGCTCTTCCGCACCAGCGAGTGGGAACTCGTGTACAACGACACGGTGTGGCTCAACCCGCAGGATGAGCACACGCTGTACGAGGGCTGGGACGCCAAGTACCTCCGCATTCTCTCCTTCGTGACCCTCCGCCACCACGCCACCGGCAACCACATCAACGTGTACAACACTCACTTTGACCACGTCGGCTCCACCGCGCGGCTCGAGCTGGCGCAGATGGTGGTGGACAAGATGCGCGCCATTAACGAGTGGCCGTCGTTCCTCGCGGGCGACTTGAACTCGGAGCCCAGCGACCCCGCCGTCGAGCGCCTCCACAACGAGCTTCAGGACGTCTCTTCCGCCGTCGATGACGGCTACCGCTACGGCTACAGCGACCATACCGTGACCGGCTTCAACGGCTCCATGGTGCAGAACATCGACTACATATTTGGGCCCCAGTACACCGCTCCCGTGTCAGCGGCGTGCACTGGCTCGATCTCGCTCAAGGTGACGGGCTTCGGCTTTGCCCAGTCGAACTACGGCTTCTTCATGAGCGACCATCGCCCGCTCGTGGCCGACTTTGTCCTCGACCGCTGTGGCTAGTCGTGCACGGCCCAAACCGCTAACGTGGTACGCGATGTTTACCTTCAGACACCGACGCGGCAGGATGGAGAACCCCCACGAGCAGATCCAAAATGCGTTGTTATCGCGCATAATCAACAACATGGTATGTGTGACGTGGCCCCGATGCGGCACGTGCTGACATATAGGAGCATTTGAACGAGTCCATCGTGTCCATGAACAAGACCCTCCAGGAGATCAATAAGGACAACATGGACACGGAAATGGTGGCCCAGATGTGGGACAACTATTCCAGGAACGCGCAATTCAACTTGGAGGCTACGGGCCAGAAGAGAGACCCCATATAGCTGCGGGCAGCAATACAGACACATTAAAGCAGCGTAGCCATCTCCTGGTGTTTGTGGCACGGCGTGGTACACCGCGTGGGGCCCAGAGCGGCGCACGGCGTCGTACTTTGGACGGCAACAGGGGATGCGGCTTTGCAGCCTTGCAAACTGTTGGCGGTGGCCGGCCAGCTCAGGGTCTCGGCTCGCTCCGCGCACCACTTGCGCGGCGCAGTCTTACCAAAGCACCACTCCCCAAGTCCTTGACAAGAGTCTGCCACCGGTCACGGCCGTGTCTACAATCCTCACTCTGATAATGTCTATTATTGTACAGGGCACTTCGCCTGGGCCGGGGCCCCTCAGTGTCATCCATCGCAGCAGCCACAAGGCGCCACCAGCCTGCGCTGACTCGCACGCTCGCCGCCGCCGCTCCAACCTCTCGCCTCCACAACTTAAGCGGAAGCCTGCTGGGTGGGAAGCATGCCAAAACGCTTCTTCAAGGTGACTCTCTGTCTGGAGTACTTGTCGTCGGGAGAGAAGCGGGCGGGGTGCGCAGACTTGGTGATCTCGCCCTCCTCGGTGGTCTTGTTCAAAGTGTAGATGCGCTTGCCCTCGGCATCCAAAGTGTACATCAAATGCATGGCGGCGGAGTGTGTTTCCTGGCTCTGCTCATCGGAAAATTTTGAGAGCGCGGTTACCCGGCGCGCACCCCGGAGTTACCCGCACGTGATCTCGGTGTTGGCGTCGTGCGGCCAGCAACAGGGTGCACAGGCTGCTGCTGCTCACAACTGCCGCCAAAACCGCAGCGAAAAGGAGGCTCCGCGATGGCGCCGCCAAAGAAGGATGCTTTCGCCGACTTGTTTCTGTCGGCGGCGGGCAATTCGTCGAGCTCCCTGCTCCGAAACCAGCCCTTGAACCTGCGCCAAACCCCGCTGCCCATGCTCCAGCCGCGGCGGCCTGGTGGCACCAGCCTGGCTGGCAGCGGTGTGCTCACTCCCACGGGCAGCGTGGGTGGCTCTCGCGTGGCTTCGCCGCGGCTGGCGGCCGCGGATCCGTTTGCAATCTTCACTTCCAACGCCAAGCCGGCGGGCCCCAGCAACGACCTTCTCGACGACTTTTTCAGCCCTCTGCCCCCACAGAAGCCGGCATCGCCCCAGCCGCCGCCGACCCAGACCGCTGGGGCCACCAATGGTGGCCAGTCTTTGCTTGACGATGAGTTTAGCGACGCTTTCCCGCAGGAGATCAAGCACCCGCAGCCGGTGAAGAGGGCCGCTGCTGCTCCGACCACAGATCGGTCTCGCAACGCCACACCCACCAGCCGGCGCGATGCAGTTGTGGCAGAGCTCGTGGACATTGGGTTCTCCATCGACGCCGCCAACCGGGCAATTGACGTGAACGGCACCGATCTCCAGGCATGTGTCAACTACATCATGGGCGGCGAAAGCAGCACAAGTGCCTCGCACACACCAAAGCCACCGAAGCGGCAGCTGCAGCCGCCAAGGGCTCACCCGCAGGAGGACTTGGGTGCAAAGATCAACGACTTGCTGATGGATTTCTTGAACAAGGCCTCCATCTTCTACAACAAGTCTAAGCAAACGGTGTTGAAGAACATTGAGCAGTTCCAGGGCCAGGAAAAGCAGCTGGATGGCGTGCCGGCATGGATGAAAAATCAGCATATGTACAAGAGCGGCGCCAGCGAAGTGGGTAAGAATGGAGAAAAGTTTGAAGACTACGGCACCGATGAGGAGAATATCAATCGCGACGAGATCCGCCGGTACATGGAAATGCAACGGCACAAGGAGAAAGAGCGTCGCGCCGGGCCCCGCTCGCTGTCGTCTACGCCCCAGCCTTCTCGTGGCCAAAGCCCGGAGCGTCGGCCGGAGTTGCGCCCAGGTGCCCGGTCTAGCCAAAGTTCCTCTCCTGTTGCTCCCAACCCACCTCCACGTGTGGCTCAACCAAAACCTAGTCCCAAACCCACACCCGCTCCGGCCCCGGCCCCGGCCCCGGCGCCCGCAGAGGTCGACTTGATTGGCTTCAATACGTCGGGTGCCTCCTCAGAACGCCCTGCCAGCAACGGCGGAGCGTCCAAACCGGCTCAGATCAGCAATGAGCCTCTTAATGCATTCATGGCCTCCGACTACGCCACTAATAAGGACAAGGCCACCGCCTTGTTCAAAAGCGGAGACTATAACACAGCATATGACCACTACACAAAGTGCCTCGCGGCGCTTCCCGAGAATCATGAGCTCAAGATCGTTATTTGCTCCAACTTGGCCATTACTCTGTTCAAGCTCGGCAACTACAAGCAGACTACGCAGCACAGCGATGCAGGCATGCAGCTCATCACCAAGAATGACTTGAGCTCCGACGGCTACCAGGTGTCGCAGAAACCTTTACGACACTGGTACACTAAGCTTTTGGGCCGCAAGGCGGAAGCACTCGAGATGTCGGAGAAATTTCCCCAGTCGCTCGAGTGCTACTTGGAGCTCGTTCAGCTTGGGGTGAATGACAAGAAGACGATGGACGCTAAGCGGCGCGTGAACGACATTGTTAATCCGCCACAGAAGAAGCCGGCGGCGGTCAGGGCCAAGAGTGCCGGTGCAAGTGCGGCGGCGCTGAACGAGAATCTTCGCAAGATCCAGAAACAGCACCAGGAGACACAGGAACGCGAGGATACGAAGTTCCGGTTGCACGATCAAGTACAAGAGCGCCTTGCTGCCTGGACGAAAGGCAAGGAAAACAACTTGCGCGAGCTCTTGATGACGCTTCCTGACATCTTGCCGGCCGAGCGGTTGCAGTTCACCTTCTTGCACGAGAAGAAGATCACACTCAATGACTTGATGTTGCCCAAGAAGGTGAAAATTAACTACTTGAAGGTGATCAGCGCCATTCATCCCGACAAGTTGGCGGCGTTGAGGTTGCTGGTAGAGGACGAGATGATATGCCAGGCCGTTTTCGTGGTGTTGAACAAGACGTGGGACGCATTTCGGGAGGAGAATGGCGCGTAGAATACATGGGGTACATTAGGTTATGTAGGCTGCCGGCACCGATCGGCAGCGGCCTGTCGGTGTGGACTTGTTCAGCTGCATCCGAAGATATTGACAATGCAATTTCAATTCCGCCACAAAACGCGGTGTCGAGTCATTGGCGCAGTTTAGGCACAACTCGGCTACACTAGACTACAATGGCACCCGCAAGTAAGAGTTCGCGGCGGCGATGCCGCAGGGTCTTGCAGCAGGCCCGCGCCGGGTGCGTGCGTGGACCTCGGATGCGGTAGACTAAATGGCGACGCAGCGAAGACACGCAATAGGCGCGCTGCAAAGGGTGCAGTTGACACGCTGCAAAGAACGCAAGAGACGCGCTGCGCGTTGCCACCGCGGTCGCATTTGCCGCCCCGGCCCACCGCGACCGAGCCGCCGCCGTGCCCGGCCCACGCCCCTGCCTTCGGCCCGAGGCACGCCCCGCTGCACGCGGACGGGCAAGCGCCCCGCATGTACACAGGCCACTGGTGCAGGGCTGCGTGGGGCTGCGCCCGTAAGTTATGCCGGAAAGTTGCTTAAATTGGGACGAGTATGGCATGTAGGCTTCAAAATTATCCACGTCCCGTTATTTACGTCCAAGGTGTCAACGCCGTCCTTCTGATCGACGACAGCAGATACAGCACACGCAAGCACCATAAAACGCAAGCGTGCCAAAACAGTGCGCAGCCCCCCACACAGCACTATTGTTGCACAGGAACACTTGCCTGCGAGCATATAAATTGACATGGCGGTGTTCAGATCCAAATCCAAGGCCGACGCCAACGCAGAGCGACTCACCCCCAAAGACATGGAGCAGTACAAGTTCCACTCGGCCAACGTCCACGACCCCATCCTCTCTGCGGTGAACGAGGCCCAGCCGTTCGAGCAGGCCGCCGACCACCTGGAGCCCCGGCGCCCGCTGTACCTTTCGCAGGGAAGCGACCATCTCAAGGACATTTTCGGCCAGCCCATTGCTCTGGCCGACATGCTGAACCCCACACGGCTGCGCAACGAGCGCCCGCTCGACACCATCCGCGGTTTTGAGTATGCCATCACCGGCGACATCAACTACCGCGACCAGTTGGAGCTGAACCGGTTGGGATGGGGATTTCACGAGGACTTCCCGTCCTACACCATGAGTGGACAGCAGCAGCAGCAACAGCAACAGCAGCAGCCGGTGTCGCAGCAGCAGGACTTTGGCCGTCCCCAGCACACGTTTGACCAGCCCATGTACCAGGCTGAGAACTACCTGGCGGCGAGCTTGAAGGCGGACAAGAAGAAGAAGAAGCGGGGATTGTTTGGCAAGAAGAAGTGATGAGTAACGAAGCAGCACGCTGCGTGTATATACGATGTATTATTGGTTTCTGTGAGACGTAGAGGTGGGTTATCGGTTGAGGTGCTGAGCGGGCAGGCAAGCGCGAGTCAGGACGGTGATGGGCTGAAAGAGATGTAGCTACGTTGGGATGGCGGAGGCAAGAGGCTAATGAGGGTAGTGAGGCAGCTCTGGTGCCAGGAAAATACAAAGAAACGACGAACGAGAGCCAGGCCAAAGAATGGCGGAACACCAGGTTTAGTCGGGCGAGTTTCGAGACCCTGGCGCCTGGAGCCCACTGTCATGCTATAGCATCCCACGGTGAACAAGGACTCGTGCGAAGGTTAGGCTACTATTCGGGAAATCATACGAGGTCGGCCCGGCGTGTAGACCGTGAGCCGAGCTGCTGGGGAGTGGATCGCACTCTGTGTTCCCTCTACAGCCCCAAGGGCGCCAAAGTCGCCCAAGACGCAAGAAATGTCAACAGAGAGTGGGCATTGTTGGCAGCAGTGAACGATCCAAGTATATACGTAAATAGCAGCAGTCTGTGCCAAATGTCCGCCGCCAAGAGAAGCGCAGAAACAAGCCGGCGGCCGGGAACACGCCACCAGTAGTTGACAGCAGTCAAGCAGCAGTAGAGGACACTCGGTACAAGACTCGACGCCGTCTTCCAAGGCGAGGCCAGCAGCCACAACTAGATGCCTACGTACACGCACGCGGCGCACGAGCCAAACAATAGCGTGGGCGCCAGCGCCGGGCGAAAATACATCGAGACTACAGACGCTGGGCAGAGCCGGCAGCGCGCGGCCGACAAAAGCCGCTGCCGCGCCCACGCAACAGCGGCGTGAAGGTGGCGTGGGCAACGGCGCGACGCGCGTCACGGCGCGGGCGGTAGCGTCCCTCCGCAGGGCGCGTTGACAGATGGATCTCCTGCACGCAGGACACATGCCGGCTGCAGCGACAATAGCCCAAGAAGGGGTAAAAGGACGCACCCACAATGCGCCTGCTCTGCGAGGTACCTGCCGGTAGACTGCAGTGCGTCTGCACGGCGGCGGCGGGTATGGC
>JAKTYC010000022.1:0-45770 GCA_030674335.1 [Candida] ascalaphidarum
TACACCATCACTTCCTTACACCATCACTTCCTTACACCATCACTTCCTTACACCATCACTTCCTTACACCATCACTTCCTTACACCATCACTTCCTTACACCATCACTTCCTTACACCATCACTTCCTTACACCATCACTTCCTTACACCATCACTTCCTTACACCATCACTTCCTTACACCATCAGATTAAGCGGAGGAAAAATGAATCAACATGACACACCATAGCGTCTTATTCACTTTATGTCTAACTATACTTGTCAACACGTTCAACGTATCTAACGTGGTAATACCCCAATGTGAATTCAGTAATGATGCAGTCGTTATTGATTGCATCATTTCAAGACTAAATCAGTCATCGGTGGCATTGTTGGGTATTTAGCAGTCTAACCTGAATCAGATATCACTATACGTAGAAAACCAGCTTTCGGTCAACGAGTATTCATTCTTCACAGCTGAGGTCAGCAATGCCGTCAAATCATGTGCACCTCAGGAATCTGTCTCGTTCATATTCCTCGAATACGCAACATCTGGTGCGGGAAATGCCACGGGTCCGTACTCTGAGTATGCCCGGCCCTACGATCCTTAAGTGGCCGTGGAGCAAGGTAATGGCAAAGCGGATATCCTTTCTAGTCTGGAGTGCTTTCAGGGGGAACGGGGCAGGCACTATCTACGGACATGAAAAACCAAAGTGTAATGATCGATTAGTCTTGGGTGTCCATACAAAATTCGCATGATTTCAGAAAACAGGCTCACCTAGTGGTCATTTGGTGAGTTCTAACTCACCTGTTTACACCATTATTTCTGAAAAAGAAATATGACCCAAAACCCAGCTAGTAAGCTAATATTCCTACAGCAATATGATGCAATCTACCACGACCTGATACTTGCCAATCCGCGTCAGGTTCGTTGCCCCCATGCTGGCGATGTGGTTTCATGCCGCCATATGTAGTGATAAAAGCGATCGTCAATTGAGACCGAAGTTACCACTGAGCCAAGAATTCAACATTGATAACGCATTGACTGGTTGATCCAACGGAACCATATGTCCTGCGTTATATACTCTAAAGAAAGTGAAGTTTTTATAATTTTTTACTTCACCTGCTTGCTTTCCATTTACTATCCATGGCTTCAAGGCAGTGCTCTGAAACTTAACATGGTCATTGTAGGGCAATGCATCCGACCAAGCATGGTTGCCTAACCAGTTACAAATGAAATCTTTGTCTCCCTCGTAGAGTAACACAGGAAGTCCCTTATTCAAGACATCCGCAACATACTGCTGATGCGGCTTCGCCCAGTCTCCTGTTGATCCAAAATCGGAGTTCACCTTTGGAGTGCACGCAGTGTAGAATATTCCAGTTTTAGCTCCTATAGCTTGCTTGACCAGAGTTTGGTTGAGATAGGAGGCAACATAATTCTCACCAATGTAACATAATCCCCCCTGCGCATTTGGGTTGCATTTTATACGAATATCATAAGGATTAAGACCGGCTGCTGGGACTGGGTTAATCTCATTTCCATTGCACGAATACGTGGCTTGCTGGCACGTGGAAGTATCAAGGTTCTTGTAACATTGCTGGGCTAACAGTTCGCAATTTGGTAACTTCTGCTTCATTTGATTACAAGCCAGGGTACTGATTACTTGTTGATATCCGCCTTGCCCACATGCCATCGGCTCATAATATTGTGACTGGATTAAAGGGTCTGTGAGCCCATTCCCGATCATAATGGAAGTTAAATTGAACAGCTTATTTGGATTATTCATAATGTCATCCGCAAACCTGGGGATATAATGCCCACAGTAAGACTCTCCTGCGATGTGGAATTTTGCCTTCAAAAGGTCCGGAAATTTTTTGAAAAACAACTCAAGGAAAGCTGTGTAATCTAGTGACGCCATTGCTGTCGAAGTTACTGCATCTCCAGTGGTGTAGGAGAATCCAGTACCCGCAGGTTGATCAAGAAAGAGCATTGCTGCATTAGAGTTCCAAGCATTCTTGTTGTAAATCGGTTGGAGCTTACTATTGATGGTGGAAGGACCGATGTTCTCGAAAAGCATTCCAGTTAAACTTGAGCAGCCAGGTCCCCCGTTGAGCCATTGAACAAGGTGATCTTTGGATCCTCTTGAGTCAAAATACCAGAAAAAGAAGTGCTTGTCACCGCTATCAATATAACCTGAATACTGAGCAACTGTGTCCAATCCCAACGATGACGCGTCAAGTTTCTGTATACGCATCTTATGGTCGGGGAAATCTGGATGCGTCACTTCCTCGTGTTTGTCTCCCTGAAGAAAATCCCCGACTGATGGTTGCTCTGCACGTTTGGGGTTTCTGCTATCTAGATTAATCCCATTTCTCTCGATGACACTCGCAGTTGACGTCGATAAAAATATACCGAAACTAAGAAGTGAAGAAAACTTCATTTTGATACTACAGGAAAAGCATGTCGATACAGCCCTTAATATAGGAAAGAGGCTTGTTCGGAATGTTTGGAATGATAACGATATGGGAGCTTGCACCTAACTTCACTAGCAACATCCTGCTCTGCCAAAGTTTAAACAATAGAGCGCTATAAAATATGTTTGGTGATGAGTAGCATTGCTGGGGACAAATAGCGCAATGTGCAGCTCCTACGATTGTACCTGCTGATTTGCCAAGAAATGTGTTGAATTTAACTTTGAGACTAGGACCCTTGAGTGGGGCCCTTCATGAGCATATACAACAAGTCAAGCTGCGTACCAGCGTAGAGGTCATAAATTAGGAATAATATTATTAGAGCATATATCTGCGACTGTTTATCTGGAAGAGGGCTAGTTTGTTAGTAATTTCTAACACTATAAGGGCAACACAATAATAATAGAAAGAGAAGGTTCATGACAATGCAATGAGGTGGTCTCGATCTGCATCCCTTGGGCAATATTATGCAATTACATGAGAAGACAAAAAATAAAGATTAAACCTCCACTCATTTTTTACTCAGTCTCACATTCTGTACTGAATATACACGGGTTTGCTCAACATTACAGTTATAAATGGGAACTTCACGCGTAAATACTCCGCCCGACATATGCAACCTTGCTGCCTCCACCTTCCGCGCATGGAATAAAGCCATAGGGCCGTACGCTGAAGGGGATCAACGCACGTCTGCTCATTTGGTGATCGGTCATTCATTCAATCTCGATACTTTGCTTCAACGCAGACCAATTATTTACCAAGGGAAGTACCTTACGTTGGGAGCTCTGAAATCGAAAAATTAAATTCCTGTAAAGTAACTCCCGTGATGACAACATGCTCGGAACCTATGCCTAAATCAATACAGAGTAGCCCCATTCAACCTGTACTATCTACTGATTGAGCATTGCCCCACTGATCTACTGAGGATGACATCTCTGTGCCATGATCTGAAATGTCTTCATAATAATACGAGCAGAAGATCTGGATGCATATGAGGATATTTCTTTTCCTGACTGTCGAACATTGATAACTTGGTTGCAATTTTTCTATTCACTTGTGTGTGATCCGCAAGAGATATTTCTTTCTTCTCAGCTTTCCTGCCGGGGTACATGAAAATCAATGGTTCTGACACCGCAAAGGTGTTGGAATTCATGATGAGATTGTGCAACCCCCATTGTTCTCAACAGTCTCAACCTTGTAATCGTCAAATGTCGTAAGCTATGAGCAATTTAAGGAGTCCAAGGTTTACCAAAAGACCGAATGAGCTATTGGTTAAGTGTCTGAGTGCCTTCATCAGATTATATATGTCTTCTCTAATCAGCGACTCGTAGTTAATGCCCTTCCTCATGAACTGGTTCTATTCCCTATGATTAAATTTCTACAGGCATTTGCATTCTAACCAGAATGAAAGTGTTTCACTCATGGTGAGGGACAATCAGCCGCTCATGAGAGATTGATGAATCAATGCAGTGGCGTATAACCTACATTGACAATCAGGACCTTATGAGTTCCACAGTATGCCAATGTGTGCAAAATGTCAGATTTCTTATTTATTGAGAATTAGCCCCATCCTTGAGCTGAAGGTTCTTCCAGGTTACTTGATCATAAACGAAATGCCTGCCGAATCAAATGCATGCTAATTTTCTTAAACCATCAATTCGGCGACAAATTCAAAACTACAACTGTGAAAAAAATAAAGCGTTGCAAAATAAGAGAAAAATTAATTTATTGTTTCTGGCCCACGAAAGGCTGAATGCAACATCACTGATTATTTAGCCCACCATATATGCCGTTATGATCTAGGAGGTCGCAGTCATAACTTGATGCCAACCTTAGATAAACCGCTGAAACTTGTCGATGGAATTCATTGGATGCAGGACACAATACCGCCCGCTCGTTTTGACGTCCGATGGACTTGCAACAGGCGACTTCTTGCGACCTTAGTTGCTAGTAGAAATGTCAGTTCTTATCCACAATCTCTCAAAAATATTATATCAAGCGCCGAGTATCTCTAAAAATTCTATATGTTACATTATGTTACAATGGTTGAGATGCTGGTATATAAAACGATCTAACCTACTTCCTTTCATACTCCTTTTGCTCACACCCGCCTGAAGTAGGAAGTAAGGGGAATATTTCACCTAATGCAAAAGAATAATGCTGTCAACGCTCAAGGTCAGAACATTTTGTTACATGTGAAGTAAATTTCTCGAACGACAAACAGAACTGATGTATTCCAGAACCGTAATACGAGGATGAGTGAGATTAAGTAAGTTCTTGATTATCGTATGTGGCGACTTGTAATCTCCCATCTTTCAAAGTTTCAAGCTCGCTTCCGAAACAGGTAAGCGCTTGTACTTGATTTAGCTTCCATCGTGCGTTATCTCAAACACAGGATAGCACTACGAAGTAAACCGTCAACTTGAGAGCGACGAAGATGCTACGTTGCTCATATATGTTCATGTTGCCGAACCGGTTCCTCAACAGGATGCGGAGAGAACCTTAAATAACACTCTACGCGGTATCCTGGAGTTATGGTCAATCTATAGCCAAGCTCATTCCAGACACAAGCCCACTAGGTAGCTCAGAAAATATTTGGAATATAATGCGATGGAAGGCAAAGAGCGCAAGTGAGCAAAGAGCGCAAATCATGACCACCAAGATTGCAGCGTTCTCATGTGGAGATACATGCGCCAAATTACCCGCTTGGTACTTGGCGCCTAGCTTGCATATAATGCAGTTGCAGCGCAGAGATTGTCGTGCAACTGCAGTGGGAAAGAACTTTTACCAGAGCCGGTATCGATTGTCTACGGTTGGATATTCAAAGCGCAACACCCTTAGAGTTGCCCAGTGAAAAAAAGGTGACCGAAAACACAGTTGGCAGAGATCACCCTGCCCGTGAAACAAAGCTAAAATTTGGAGAAAGCTGTTATCGATTTTCGCGCCTATGCTTATCTTAGCGGCAGAACCTTTTTGGCCCGCGCGAAGAAAGTTTTGTGTGGGGTTGTAATGATTTATATATGTGCAAATTCCTACCTGAGTTAGGTCATTTCATTGCATTCTTACCACCATGGCACAGTCTGGGAAGGAGAGTCTCACGGCAGACGTCATTTCCATAATTGGTTCTGAAAATGCTGCCCCAGACCAGCTTGAGAAGAGGTTTTCCATTTGGAGTACCAGTGCCATGCAATACTCGCTTATATGCTCCTCAATAGCCATCGGGACTTTCTTGTCCACAGTGATAGGAGTTGGTGGTCCACCGGTACTCATCTACGGTTTCATTTTGGCGGTTTCGCTTGATTTGGTAATTTGCTACTGCCTCGCTGAAATTGCCCTGGCATATCCGCACAGCAGTGCCCAAGTTCACTGGACACACGTTCTTGCACCCGCTAACGCTAAGAGAGCACTCAGTTACGCCGTGGGTGTTTTGTCGCTCGCAGGCTGGCTTTTTGCTTGCTTTTCAGCGACCAATGTGTCGGCGATGCTTTTTGTGTCTTTTATCCAGGTTTACCACCCAGACTATGTGGCCAAGACCTGGCACAATTACTTGTTCTATGTTGCTGTGGTAATCAGTGGGTACTTGATGAACGTGTTCCTTGTTACGTTGCTTCCTTTGATGATCAATTCTTTGGTCGTTGTGATCAACGCAGGTACCGTTTACCTCCTCATTACTTTGCTTGCCAGAGCATCCCCCAAGCAATCTGCCGAGGTGGTGTTTAAGACTTTTGTGAACGAAACAGGATGGAAATCGGATGGTGTTGTTTTCTTCCTTGGCTTGTTGCCCTCCTTAGCATCAGTGACTTTGTTTGATGGTGCTTGTCATATGACGGATGAGATTGAGATGCCCGAGAGAAACATTCCCTTGGTTATGATTATTTCCAACACTGCATCTGCAATTGCTGCTTTCATTATGGCAATTGTCTACATGTTTTGCATCACAAACATGGACAACTTGAGTACCCCAATTGGTGGCCAACCCATCGTGCAGTTGATGTACGACTCGTTCCATTCTGAGGCGCTCACCACTATTGGACTCTTGGCAATCTTGATCACCTTTGTTGGTTCATCGTGGGCTTATTACACCACGACATCGCGCTTGATTTGGTCTTTTGCCAAGTCTAATGGTTTGCCGTTTCACAACATTTTTGGTGCCATCAGCCATAAATACAAGACCCCAGCGAATGCTTTGACCGCGATCGCGATCTTCTTGCTTATCCTTGGAGTGATGATCACTGGATCTCCTACGGCTTTGAATTCCGTTTTGGGTTCGTCGATGGTCTGCATCAACTTGTCGTATGCTTTCCCTATAGTTTGCACTGTTATCAGCTCCGGTTTTGCATTGAGCCCTTACGCTAGATTCCCGGCGGAGAGAGAGAATATTGTGGTCAACTCGAAGACAGGTCTTCCATACTTCAATTTGGGGAGAATGGGTTTGCCAATGAACATTATTAGTGCCCTTTGGGTGTGTTTTATTATGGTGTGGCTTAACTTCCCCCTTACATACCCAGTCACCACTGATAATATGAACTACGCTTGCGCCGTTTTAGGCGTGACCGGGGTAATTGGGGTGATTTTGTGGGTCGTCCATGCCCGCAAGCACTACAACCATGACGCCGATCTCAAGCACCTTTAGCATCTGGAATGTATAGAGAAGAGACGGAGTTTTACAGCTCGATATATTACGCATTATGTTTTTTTCTTCTTTTTCCCACGTAGTCTTGAGCGTTCCATCTACTTGGCCATTGAGATCTATCAGAGACTTGACATTTGATTGCACAACTAACGTGAGATGTCGCGTATCCGTATTGTCGAGTGTTTCTGGACAGGTTTAAGTGGTTCTTTACGACATACATGAGGGTTAGGATGTAGCTCAGATGGAATTTCGTGCTATCCGTTGATTTTTTTATCTTTCTTGGAGAAGTTGGTTCGCCATCAGCTTGATGCGTAGCGACAGGTGAGTTCTGTACACCATCCGCTGCATACTTGCGCATTGATACCTGGATCAATATCACATATTAGGATACGATTACTATTTTGCGTATCATAATAGCCCTAGATTATTATTCCGTGCAATATGCAAGATGCATGAACTCAAAAACTGGGATATATGTACAGGAAACTTCGGCATATTCCGTTTCTGGGACTGCTGGCTGGACGTTCGAATAATCCACTTTGAGGTACTAGAACCATTTAAGCGGGTATTTTACGAATCGTATTATCGGATGTTTATGCTCCTGCACTAAATTTCTTGTCCTCGATAAATAATACGCCTAGTCTCACCTGAATCAATCAACTATTCAGGAGCTTAAGTGCAAGAACCAACAGGGATGGATTACCCCTAACAACGAAGCGAAGGAAGGAACTTATTGTATCGGAAAATTATTGGCTAAAAGCTAGGAGCGCTCTGACGTTATGACAATAATGGCTCTAAGTCTAAGATGGAAAGGTTGCAAAACTTGTCTTCTATTGCACCGCTCGCTGAAATCGTACCCTATTTAATGCGGAGGTGCTGATTATGGCAGATCACTTCGAAGGGAGTGTTTGAACCCTGTCGGACTCATAAATTCTACATGGGGGATGCAGAGCACTGACAAAGAGAATAGTCGGGCCCTAAAAATATTTTCTAATTTTTTATGCAACATGCGATTAGGTGATGCAACACAGGGATTAGGTTGCAGAGCCTAAATACAATCGAGACAGCCCATCTCGCAGGCTCCACAGGGTATATGTCGTACAGATAAGAAATTTATATTGAAGTGCACTTTGATTCAAGGCGAGTGTATGTGTAGTACGCGCAGAACGTTTCAGTTGTCTTTCGCCGGGGTATGCATATGTGCCACGAGAAGGACGCACCAGGCAGGATTACATGTTGACTTGAAATGAACGAGGGTCCCCTTTAGCAGGATACCAAATAAATACTTTTACTTCTGGCTAATACCTCTGCAGATACCAGTTGGAGACCAACTCAGGGCGGCAACTGTTTCAAGGGTCACGATCTGCACAGGACACAGAAAGTAGTATCTCTTTTGTTTGAAGCGATATAATGAAAATTAAAACACCCTTCAGATCGGAAGCATTTCCTGCAAATATACTCGATCCACACATATGTGCACGAGTCCACAGTTTTTAGTTGACCATTGTGACAAAGGAGAGCTGGTACGGCGCTGGCGGCGGTCGCTCCTACTGCGAGTTAGATGCACTTCAAATCTGAGGTGCATGATGCTGCATGCATGTTTATGCACTATCTTTATGGAGAAGTCTAAGGCTGCCCGTTAGAACCCAATGATTCATATATAATCAACGGGTAACAATGAATTCGAAATTTGGAACTGCCTCATATGTTTGAGCTTGACATTTTTAGATTACCTGGGTACTGGGATACCCCCTCGACTTATGAAAAGGACCCGATGCAATTTGCCGACATAGACTGTGACCTCACCTCGCAGCTAATTTTCGAATGCGGCATCGATAAGCCGAGTCAGGGAGGACTTACATATTTCGATTATATTGATAAGATTCCTCTCGAATATGACGAGCAGGAAGTACACGGTGCTGGCAGCATCTGGGATTATGCAGCACCCTCTGTCATCAGCACGCCACCTAGTCTGAGAACTCTGTCAACTTCACAAACTGTGAGCCCTTCCTCATTCGTTTCAGACTTTGGAGAGTTTTGGACACAGGAATTATCCAGCTCTGCTCTTGTTGGTCAAGACAGGGTTGTAGCCGAAGCAGTTTACCTCGACTGCCAGGACCCACCAGTGCAACAAGTCAAAGCCACAGAAAGGGTATTGAAGCTAACCACCTTCATCCTTGAAAAATACGAAGACATTTTAGACATTCATAGAGATATCAGTTGTCACCATTGTACCGTTAAATTTAATACGGTGAGGAGTTATTTAGTGCACCTTACAGAAGAGCGTTTATTCAAAAATCTCAAATTCAAGTGTCCGATCGACGAGTGTCCCTTCAGCCGAATAGGCTTTAACAAAAAGTTGTACTTGAGAAAACATATTCTCAACGACCACTACAGCAAGGACAAGAGGTGCTGCAATGCGACGCCATACTGTCGTGACGCAGTCCAGCTGCTAGTGTTCAATTGTAATATATGCGACAAAACGTTCTACAGAAAAGACTCTCTCAAAAGACATAAGAACATCCACGGCATCAAAGTTAGTATTTAATGAATGGGACAATCGGCTGTATGCGTAGTTTGAAGATTACTGAGGGTTCCCTCGAGCTCTATTCCTGGAGCAGTTCCTGCATGGCTAGACAATCCTCGGTTAATGTTGCTAGCTGCCCGTTTGATTGACGAGGGACTGTGAGTAAGAAAGAACATACTTCCTTCCAAAAGCCAGGCACTACACAGTTTCGAAGTACAGGCACATACAGATCCGCTTTCTTCTACTTTGTTGGCGCCTCTGATTGGAACCAGTGAACTCGCCTTCATTCGTAGCCACAACGAAAGATACTGTGTATAGTTAGCGCGTAAGTTCTCTGATAGGCGGCGCAGTGCTTCGAACCCATAGTAATCTCGCTGAATCTTCCATTTGCGAGGCATCCAGAAAACGGATTAGATTTGACTGGATCCACACCGAGGTCCCGCTTCAATGAGAAGCTTTAAACGTGTATGTCGCACTACCGAGAGTATCAACAGGTGTTTCAGTTCGTGGAGGGGGATGTCATCCGCAAAAACACCAACAAGGTGATCAAGAAGTCCTTCAATGGCTGTGCCAGCTGCAAGAAAAAGAAGAAAAAGTGCGACGAGAGAAAGCCGATTTGTGGAGGTTGCGATCGCAGCGGCTTAGAATGCATCTGGCAGCTGTCCACCAAATTTCGGAAGAACCTGCCCCAAGCAATGCCACCAAAGAGCCAGGCGGTGCCGGACGTACCAACGGTCTTGAAGGTCGCTACAGACGCTCCAGTGAAGCATATCGATGATGAAATCTTTTTCCGCTACTTTGTCAATAAGTTCGTGCCGTCCATTGCGCAGCCGTTGCAGGATCGGAATCTCCCTTTGCGAGACATATTCCTCCCCGCTGCCGAGCGAAGCGAGACCCTCAAGACCATCTTTCTTGCCTGTGGTGCTGTGTTGGCGGCATTTGAAAACGAGTCATATGTGGATGTGGCGCGAGAGAAGTATAACTACGCACTCGAGCAGTACTTGGAACAGATCAAAACAGCCACATTGGACGGATCGGAGGACTGGCTCTTCATGGCTGTCCAAGCGTGGCAGACTCTATCGTTGCGCGACAGGATAATGGGGCCGAATGTTGTTCGATGTGCGCAGCATTTGAGCGCGGCCTTTGAAATTATTCGCAAGCGGTTCGAGAAGCTCAACGTTCAGTCGATCAACAAGGCCTCCTTATTGTCACTATCACCAATAGAAAGAGTTCTATTTGAGAACTTTATCTTCAACTACGCCCTTATCATCTTTTTCTTCGATGCTGAGCGGCTTCATGATTTGCTCCCTGACCCCTTCCCCTTCTTTGACAACTATAGGAAATGGATTTATCCATCGTACCATGACGATGGTGAGCATGCCAAATCCAGCGTGATAATGTTGGCATATGCTGCCTTTGAGATGTCAGCGAAATCTTCGTGGTGTTGCCGTTTGTGGTTGCCTCTAGATCCTGCAAAGGCAGAAGTATGCAGAGAGCTACTCGAATCATGTGAAGCAAACTTGAGAGCTGCGTCTTATGTCGACGCTACGAGCCTCGAACGCTACATGAAAAACAACCTCACCACCTCCAAGGTCATGCTATTCACATGTTCCATAGTCTTACGTAAAGCCTTGGATAAAGATATGTTGGCAAGCGACTTTCTGGATCAGCTCGAAGATATGATCTCTGAAATTCGGCAGAATTACAATGAGGATCTTCTCATCCCGTGTTGGGCTTTGCTTGTGGCTGCAAGCGCATCTACTACAAGTGATCAGCGCTTATTTTTTAGAAAAGAACTAGTTCACTTGAGAGACGATCTTAGCTCCAATACCATTTCCCAGATTGTCGATTATCTTGACTTGATCTGGGCGGAAAGTAATGAGAATCAGGCTTTTGAAAGTTTGTTTGCTGCTAACTTTGCAGATTTAGCGTGCACCTGATGCCAACGCATCTCTCAAGACGCGACCCAATGCAATTGTGTCCTCTTCTTGGTACCTGCGAGCAAATAGCTGAAGTCCTGCCGGTGCCTTGTCATACAATTCAGGGTCATAATATGCATGCATGGCTTTGTCAGCTTTTGTTGTCGCCTTATACTCCTCCTTGACGTCAGTGCTCTTGTCGCAAGTAGTGACTGGTATTGTGACTGCTGGTAAGTCCAATACGTTTTGAGGACAGGTGAAGTTCACCGGTATCAATCGAGAATCGCCAGGTCTGAATGAACACAGTTGCGACACTGGTGTAATTACTCCGTCAACTGGTCGTCCGGTGCCAGTTGCCGGCGCTGTTGCATTCCAGTATCTGTCATACTTAATTTGGTATTCATACTTCACTTTCGCTTGTTCCCAGTGATCATTAATGAGCTGTAGTTTGTTTGGTAATAAATACCCGGGGAGCGGTGTTGTATCAAGCTCCGGACGCACTGGTTCACCAGTTTTGGAACATTCATCCAAGATCTCCTTATTGCCATCAGCACAGAATATAGCCAAGGCGTGGTCATTCAAGTCCATGGACTTGATAGGTGGATTCCACTCAATGACTTCATGGCCAGCCTTAATGAGCGCATCCTTGGCGATTTGAAGTGCACGGCGAATGGGAGGGTGAAGGTACTCGCCCTCTGAGAAGATTCCGAAGCAAAGCTTTCCCTCCGCCTTCGGCTCTCTCCAAGGTATAGGAGGTACTCTTGGATCATAACGCCATGGCTCTGAGTCAACGATTATTTTTGTTATCATGTTCAAGTCGTCCAAGTCATGACAGATTGGCCCTATCACCGAAACCATCACCGGCTGATGTTCCATCGAGTTCGCGACCTGACAGTAAGGCAATCGATGCGAAGTGCCCCGCAAGCCATACAACCCCTGAAAGCTTGACGGAATCCTGATGCTGCCCCCAATGTCAGTACCAATGCCAATGGGTGCAGCTCTTGCAGCCACAATGCAACCTTCGCCTCCGGACGAGCCACCAGAGGAAAGCTTCCTGTTGACCGCATTGAGGGTGTGGCCATAGAGGTTGCTGACAGTCTCCAGTGACATCATTGCCATTGGAACTGTGGTTTTCACGAAGAAGACGGCGCCTTCAGCTTCAAGTACTTTGGCGATGAGCGAGACTTCGTCGGCCGACTTGGGCGCGTTAACAAGACTGCAGAATCCCAATCCAGAGTCAATGCCTTCTAAATTGACCTGGTCCTTCAATGACACGGGTATACCATGCAATGCGCCAACGACTTTTCCGGTGGTTTGGAAGTGTTCATCCAATTCTCTTGCTCTTTTAAAGGCACGGTCAAAGAAAATCTCCGAGCAGCAATAAGTCAACTGGTGAACGAGAGCTGCACGGTGACAGAATGCAGTCACCGTCTCCACGCTGCTGATCTCACCGCTGCTGATTCTCTTGGCCAAAGCACGGGCCGTGGAGTAGGTGATCTCCTTCTCCCGCTCGGTGACTATCGAGTCAATGAACTCGCACACGTTCGGTGCTTCCTCGGGCGAAGGAACTTCATCCAAAAGCCATTCAGTAGGTATGCTCAGATGCAACTGCTTTCTTTTGCTCTCGACGATTGAGCGATACATCTTCGATTCAACGTGGAGAGCGTCTCCACCGTTAAATAACCGAGTTCTGAGCACTGCACAATGGCTTAGTCCATCCTAGCGGGTTGCCAAATCGCTAGCGCAAATGGAGCAACCACCATAACGAGTCGAATAATACGCGAAGAAGGAACGGTTCCTGAAGAGTGCCGTGAATAACCAGAGCTACAAAGCCTTCTATGTTAGAGCACTAAAATTCACTAATAGAGCTCTCCTGTACGCACATGAGGGGGGCATGCGGGTGGACATGACAGGATCAAGACGCAGGGTCCAGTAGTGGCTGTTATCAATTTCACCAGCACCATCCGCCGTTACCGTGCTGAGCACAGGCTTGTCTCAAGGGCGCTCTTCAGAGCGAACCTGCTACGCCAACGTCCAATCTGGCCATTGGCCCAGCCAGCCTAATTTCAAGACTCTACTGACACTCAAAGCATGTTCATTCGTACCTTACTGGTTGTCGTCCTCGAAAGCCTTGAAGTTAGGAGGGTCAACGAATCTCTTGCCGCCGATCTTCTCCGCCAAAGTATTCACAGCCTCGAAGTCCTCGTCGGCCAAGGTGAAGGTCTGCAAGTTGGACTCGATTCTGGAGGGGGTCTTGGACTTGGGCAACACAATGACGCCTCTCTGCACGGACCAGGAGATCAACACCTGGCCAGCGTCAACGCCCTCCTTCTTGGCGATCTCGTTGACAATAGCGTTGTCAAGCAAGTCTCTTCTCTCGGAGCCCAAAGGAGCGTACGCCTCGGAGTGGATGTTCTTGGACTTCAAGAACTTGACCAACTTGTGCTGAGGGAGCAAGGGGTGCAACTCGATCTGGTTGGCGGCGGGCACAACGTCGGAGGCAGCAATGACCTTCTCGACCTTGGCCTGGGTGAAGTTGGACACACCGAGGGATCTGATCTTGTCGGTGGACTTGTAGATCTTCACCAACTCCTTCCAGGTGTCAACGTAGTCCCAGTCCTTGTACACGGCAAACTCCTCCTTGGACGCGTCCTGGGACACGGGCCAGTGGATCAAGTACAAGTCCACGTAGTCGGTCTGGAGCTTCTTCAAAGACTCGTCCAAGCCCTCGGCCGCCCTCTTGTGGTACGTGTTCCACAACTTGGTGGTGAGGAAGATCTCGCTTCTGGGAATGCCAGAGTCCTTGATGGCCCTGCCAACGTCAGCCTCGTTCTGGTAGATGTGTGCAGTGTCAATGTGTCTGTAGCCTGCCTTCAATGCAGCAAGCGTCGAGTTATAAGCCTCCTCGCCCGATTCGGCTCTGAAGGTACCAAAGCCCACAAGAGGAATCTTGTGGCCGGTGTTGAGGGTGACAGTCTGGGTTTCGGGGATCAATTTGTGGACCATTGTGTATGTAGCTCTGTTGATTGAGTTGCTTTTCTCAGGTGGGGGCCGCTGCCTTTTATAGTTCTGCGGCTCGGGGAACGTCCGTTAAGTCCGGCGCCCCACCAGATTACGTGAGCATGGATTAGTAACGTGGCGCGCATGCACACTTTCCCACATTAGCGGTTTCGAACGCTTTCGAAGCAACTAGTGGCGCGGAGCGCCCGGGGGCCCGTTTCTGGCCCGCTCCCGCCGTTTTTCAGGGTCGTCTTCGGGTGTGGCTGAGCTGCGTAAAAGTGTGGCTTACCTTTCTCTACATAGCTTCACGCGTGCGTGCGGCGGTGCACAATAAGCACCACTAGGAGACCACCACGTAGAAGAGAGCCGTGTATCACATCTCCGCGGCCGTGTTAGGCAAGCAGCAACGAATTGCTTCACCTGTAGCTGCTGCTGCTGCGCCGCAATTGGTCTTGCTACAGCGACGGGTGTGTAGGTTGCTGCCTGTCAAAGTTTGCAGCGGTTGGAATAAGCGGTCGCGCATCACTGGCGTGGCTTTTGCCAGGTCCCGCATATTGTAGCTAAAATAGCATTTAATGACGAATGCCTCAAACGTGGCGTCGACGAGTGCCAGAGTACAGCCACCACGTCATGTAGACATATTGACTCTAAATCGCCCCTCTTTTTGCCTCTGTAATTGGCAGCATGTCGGAACCTTACAAGTCTAAGGTGGAATTGTCTTCACATGATCTAAGTTCAGAGAACAGCGAGCAAGCGGACGAACTTGCGCAGGCAGTACAATCCATCATTGACAATGACCCCAGGTTTGCTGAGTTCAAGAGCACGCTACTAGACGGCGCCCGTCGTGCTAATGGCGATACTGCCGCGGACCAATTCGGCCCGACTGGTCCCCAAAACGGAAACCTCAAAGAAAGCACCTCAAGCTCCAAGCGCCTCCTTCTTCTAGCGGTTTCTGCCTCTTTTGCAGCCATTAGCTTCGGCAATGATGAATCGTGCGTCGGCGGCGCGCAGATTCTCTTTAAAGACTATTTTGGGATAACCAGTCCCGACGTTTTGGGACTAGTGGTCGCCGCACCTTACCTTTCTGCAGGTGTGTTTGGCATCGGAGTTGGAACACTAGAAAGATGGTTCGGAAGAAGGCTGCTAATTGTATTTGCCAGTTTTATTGGTTTCAGCGGCTCACTCTGGCAGGCGTTTTCCAATAATGTTGCTTGCTTACTCGTGGGTCGTCTTTACTTGGGCCTCAGTATGGTGGTAAGCTCCGTTTACGTGCCAATATTGGTTGCGGAATCGGCTCCTGCCAAGTCGCGCGGTGCGTACCTAATGCTATGGCAAACATTTGTTGCTTTCGGCGTGATGCTAGGATCGGTGATGAACAGAGCATTCGTGGACTTGTCGGATAAAAACCTCGCCTGGAGGCTAATGATCGGCTCGTCGTTTGTAGCCCCAATATTTACTGCACTACTCATGTTGCAGGTTCCAGAACTGCCGCGATGGCTCCTCAAACAGGGAAGGGTTTTCGATGCCTATATATCCATGTCCACCTTGAGACTGTCGTCATTGTCAGCCGCGCAAGACTTCTACACTTTGGTTCAAAGCTTGGATAAAGAAACGGATTTCAAGCAGCGAAATGTCTTGCAACAATTCGAGTTATTGATTTCAGACAAGAGAAACAGATTCGCCCTTCTTGTGGCATCAGCGGCTGTTTTTGGGCAGCAATACGGTGGAGTCAATATTTTGGTCTCGTATACCATCCCAATATTAACTGGGGCTGGCGTCGATCCAGTTACGGCCATCGCGGGGTCCATTGGCATTGGAGGAGGAAGCTTTTTGGCAACCTTCTTGTCGTCGCAGTTGATCGATCGTTGCGGAAGGAGAAAAATGCTACTACTCACACTTCCAGTTGAAGGTGCGTGTCTATTCTGGCTCGGAGCTTCACTCAACATTTCGCAGAGTGCTGCGCGGCTCGGATCTGGTCTTGCCTCGATGTACGTTTATGTATTGTTCTTTGCGTTAGGCATCGGACCAATATCATGGACATTAGTGGCTGAAGTTTTTCCATTGAGTACCCGATCACTAGGTACTAGCTACGCAATGTCGTTGAATTGGATTCTTGACTTCGTGCTCAGCATGTCCTGGCCCAGCATGAGTGCTTCATGGACTGCACCAGGGGGTTTGTATTTTTACGCCACATGGAACCTCATTTTATGGGTTTTCGTTTTCTTTTTTGTTCCCGAAACCAAAAGATTTACGTTGGAGGACCTCGATGAGATTTTCGCGCCCGGTGCACTTGCATTCGCCGGTGGAAAATGCCAGAGTTTGCGGCATCTTTTGTCCTAGGTTGCCGCGTGGAGTGTAATCGTCCTGCATGATTCTATTCACACCGTATTCTACAGCATATTACTAAATTCTTGGGTTAGTAACCTGGCTCAATAAATACCGTCGTCATGAAAAAGGTACCTTGGCTGAGGCAACGGAAATCGAATGGGCCAATAAATTGACCCTCGAATTTATTCCTATTACTCAACTCTTCTTCAGAGACGGAATAAATGTAGGAACTCCTTGGCAACTGCAACAGGTACGGCGTGCAATTGATACAGAATCTTACAATGGCTCTCTGAACAAAACAAGATATCTCTACGGATCTAGGTTTTGCTACTGAGCCCTTGAATAGATGGTCCAGTATCTTTTTTTACATCTGTGCCAAAAGCAAATACTTCACAGGTCGTACCAGACGACGAGTTTACAGTTTTTTTGACTAGACACACTCCAGACACAATATCTGTTGAAGCGCAGACACATTTGCATGCAAGGCTCCACAAATACCTTCCTGCACTGCACAAGTGGGTAAGTTGAGATCTCAGGTCCTACGTAATGCGGCAAAACCTCAGCCAGCGGACTGAATAGTCGTTAGCGACTCCGGAAAAAGTGGTCGGAAGTGTCAGAGTCCGAGAAAATAATGTTATGGTTGCCCAAAGCCCCCATACGGATAAATTTTCACTCGTGCTGTGGCTAATAATATTTCTTGGATACACAACGACAGGTAAAATATAACAAAGCCTTTCTTCCGTTTTAGTCTCGTTATGCATGTTTGCCGTGATCCCCACCTCTCATGTACGCGAGTCCCCACTTTTCTCCGCACCGTCAGCCATGCGCGTCAATTTCTTGCATAAAACTGGAGAAACTTTTTTCCGCTCTAGAGCCCAGATGCCGAAAACCTTGATTGTTCGTCTTTTATTATATCGTCTCCTGTAACGGCTCTAAGAATGATCTTAAACGGATGGGCTACAAAATTCACCGAACTGTTTTTCCAAACCAAAGAGCTCATGTCATACAGATACTGCAGCATTCTATCTGAAGCAGAAGGAGGCAAGAGGACAAAAGGTTGAGTGGTGCGTTCTAGGAGTGTAGCTTAGCATTGCAATAGTTTGTAGACTAGTATTGCGCCTTGCTGCGCACTTATGCACTCCGTTCAAAACATAACCAATTCTTCAAAAGTGTGCCTGTATTGTTCCAGCACCTGATACGAATCTACTGGCCGGGGAGATTTTTATTTTCGTTCGATAATTTCCTGGCATTAATTAGATCCAGTCAAAGGAACCAATCCAAACTTAGTGCAACGAAACAACTGTATACTCTGGGTCGACTAGAGGCGCACACTGCAAGCCTGGAAAATCATTCTATGGCGGTTGCAAGCCGAACCTGCAGGTGCCCGTGGACTACTACTCAAAGCCGTAGATCTGCAGGTCCCTATGACTACATACGACGCTTCATCAGATCTATAATACTATCCTCGAGGCCAGTGGGCCTTTGCGTACCTCATGAAGGATCTCTTCCTCAACATTTTTTTTCCCGAATCGACTCATGAAACGAGCGCCGAGAGATGTAACGTGGCGTGTTATTGTGTGACCCGCAACCCCACATTCTGGCTTGGCTTCGCGGGCAATTTTTCCTGCCGGAAAAAAGTATCCCATATGCAGAGCACCGCTCGGGTTAATATAGAAAATGTCCCCACACCCCACACTTATTTTTTCCGACATATTTGTCCACGCCGCGCGAATTTCGGTACTGAGAAATGAAAAGTTCTTGGTAAGGGATCCTCACGACAGTGGCACGAGCTCAAGGGCAACAGTAGTAGTAGTAGTAGTGGTAGTAGTAGTAGTAGTCGGGAATGCTCGCCTTTATCAGAAGGCGAATAGCTACGGCCGCATAAATTTGACTCTTCATGCGGAAGCCGCATGTCGCGCGCGTCTGCTGGCCCATGGCAGCATAAACCAGCCGACGCCTGTATGAATCAATAAATGACGCGCCGGCCATGGCACTTGGCAGGATAAGCTTAAGTGACATACTGTATATAGGAAAAATAAGGCGGCTTCAGTCCCCCCAGCGACCTCTAGGTGCAGAAGCACCTTCAAATGCGGCAGAAAAATTGTGAGCCCCGTTCAAGTATATCTCTTAATGCGGACCAGAGAGTTTCTTACTGCATGACATGAGAAAAAGCCGTGCAGTATGCTTGTCGATATGCATGATATTTTCTGCGCCTGAAAGGCATTTCTTCCCTTACGGAGAATTTTATTATGAGACGTGCAGTGATCATAACATAACAATAGCTCTAGCCGTATACGAGGGGCCCAACTTTGGTGGTGGTAGCAAATAAGTAAGCACCGAGGTTGAACTCCAGGTGAAGCAAGGTAGTAGATCTGAGATTCGAGAAAGACATCAGGTGATCGGCTATCGCTGTTACAAATGAATTCGTATCACATTGCCCAAGAGTCATCTGCAGGCGAACAAAAGATAAACTTTTTTTTTTCCGAACGGCATTGCGGGGGCTGCAGGAAAAATCGCTGCCCCGGAATTACGCGTCCGTATTTTGGCAGCCTATTACCACTTTGGCGGGGAAGCGAAAAAGTATAAATTGGCTGGTTTTTCCTTCTCGATATTCTTTTTCTCATCACTAATCGTTCAATAATGTCTTCTTCTGGTGAAGAAAAGTCAATCGAAGAAGTCCACAAGCCCGTGGTTGGTGGCATTGTTGGCACCACCGACACTGAGCGTGTCGAGGCGCCCGTCACCTTTAAGGCCTACATGATCTGTGCCTTTGCCTCTTTCGGTGGTATCTACTTTGGTTATGACTCTGGTTACATCTCCGGTGTCAAGGCTACCGACTACTTCATTCAGAAGATGTCTCCTGGCCACACTGCTCTTCCTTCCTGGATGGACTCTTTAATCACTTCTATCTTGTCTGCTGGTACTTTCTTCGGTGCCTTGATCGCTGGTGACCTTGCTGACTGGTTCGGCAGAAGACCCACCATCATTGTTGGCTGTGTCATTTTCGCTATTGGTGTCATTTTGCAGGATGCTGCTGGCCCTCTTGCTGTTTTCGTTGTCGGCCGTTTGATTGCCGGTTTCGGTATCGGTTTCGTCTCTGCCATTATCATTTTGTACATGTCCGAGATTGCCCCAAGAAAGGTCAGAGGCGCCTTGGTTTCTGGTTACCAGTTCTGCATTACCATTGGTTTGTTGTTGGCCTCCTGTGTCACCTACGCCACTGAGCACAGAAAAGACTCTGGTTCCTACAGAATCCCCGTCTCCATCCAGTTCTTGTTCGCTCTCATTTTGGCTGTCGGTTTGTTCTTGTTGCCCGAGTCTCCCAGATACTACGTTAAGAAGGAGAAGCCTGAAGACGCCGCCAGAGTGTTGTCCATCTTGAGGGGCCAGCCTAGAGAGTCTGACTACATTAAGGATGAGTTGGCTGAGATTATTGCTAACAACGAGATTGAGAGAAAGTTGATTCCTTCCGACAGCTACTTCCAGTCTTGGGCTGCGTGCTTCACCGGCTCTTTGTGGAACCCTGCCTCTAACCTTAGAAAGACCATCTTGGGTACTTCTATGCAGATGATGCAGCAGTTCACTGGTATTAACTTCATTTTCTACTTCGGTACCGCCTTCTTCACGACTTTGGGAACGATTCACAACCCCTTCTTGATCGGTTTGATTACCACTTTGGTCAATGTGTGCTCTACTCCTATCTCGTTCTGGACTATTGAGAAGTTCGGCAGAAGACCTTTGATGATCTACGGTGGTCTTGGTATGTTCATCTGTGAGATGATTGCTGGTATCGTTGGTACCGCTTTGCCCACCAACACCAACGCCATTAAGGGTGTCATTTCCATGATCTGTATCTACATTTTCTTCTTCGCTTCCACCTGGGGTCCTGGTGCTTGGGTTGTCATCGGTGAGATCTTCCCCTTGCCCATCAGATCCAGAGGTATTGCTTTGTCCACTGCCTCCAACTGGTTGTGGAACTGTATCATTGCTGTCATCACTCCTTACATGGTTAACAAGGACAAGGGTAACTTGGGTGCCAAGGTCTTCTTCATCTGGGGTGCTTTGTGCGGCTGCTGCTGTGTTTACGCTTACTTGTTCATCCCTGAGACGAAGGGTTTGACTTTGGAGCAAGTCGACAGAATGTTGGAGGAGGTTCCTCCCAGAAAATCTGCTGGCTGGAAGCCCTCTACCACCTTCGCTCAGGAGGTTGGTCTCATCAACGAGCACAAGGCCGAGGTCGAGCACGTTTAATTCTTAGATGTATCATTGATAACTATCTACTTCACTTCAAATATAATATTAATATTTTTAACTAAAGTAGTTGGTGCATCGTAAGGATGCAGTTTCTGTGCTTCAAATCAATAACATAGTACCTTAAAGGGTCCCACAGTATAAGAGAAGGGCTCTATTGACTCATGCAGGCTCTAGAACATAACATGAATCTTTAGTTGACCATGCGCCCATATGTGATCCGTCTTGGATTGCGCTTTTGAAGAGCTGCGATTTGATCACGAAATAAAAGGAGCTATCCGACATTTTGAGAATGGAGTTGTGCCATGGTGTAGGAATATGTAGCAAGTCATCAAAAGATGGGGTTGCTGTCTCTTGCAACGATTGCACCACACGACATTCCTTGTCACTCAATAATTTGATACCAAACTTGGGGCCCAAATTGTTGTGAGCATGGATGGAAAGTCGGAGATGATGCGGGAAGAAAAGCTCTACTAAATTGGAATACGCATCATTGCGCTTAATCATTTCGAACGCCACCTTCCCAGCCATTTTCTTGAACTTTTTGCGTGAGAGAGTCTTGACCGCTTGATGATTAGCCAAGTCTTCTTCCATGAACTTGGAAAATCCTCTAAAAAGGGAAAGACGAGGATGTCCCGGTGTACGAATGTCTTCGGCTAGTTGGCCAACATCAGTATCGCATGTGTACATGAGTAGCTTCCTTGAATCCTCAGAATCCTGTGAAAGCCTAGTTTGCAAATGATGCGAGACCTCAAGGTTATCCAAAAGTCCCGAGGGGAGTGGAAAGTCCCTCAAGGCGAAAATATCCTTGAGGGAGCAGAATTTGACAATTTCTTCTTCTTCGTCAATTAGTTTATCACATAACTTCCTAAGCTCCTCACCATAATCGTCAACCACATCATCACCAACCCCAATGCAGTCACTGAAGACATGTCCATCACTGACAATCCACATAATCATCCCAGGAGGATAAACTTCTTTGACAAGTTTCGTGAATCTAATCAATCTTTGAAGACCCAATTGCTCTCCCTTATCAGGCCGCCAACCAGATACCTTCTCAGTATTCGATGACTTGCATGGGAAAGCTGGAAGTACAGCTTCGATCGGTATACTGTTGGCAACAAAGAACTTGAGGCCCTTTTCGAAGACTCTCTTTCCTCCTTCATTCCACTTGTCATCCAGGTGGGTATTTTTGAGATGGCTAGCAAAGAGAGAGCTGATTTTCTCGACGATAAACTCGGTGTTCTCAACTGGGGTCAAAGGGAAAACAACATTCGAGGTATTTAATAGAAGACTGATAAACCACTTATCTAAATCACTGGCAGAGAAAAAATCGGTAACTATCCCCACAGTAACTGGGCCGCGATTCAATTCCCAAGTCAAAACTTCGTTTCCTTCTTTGCGGTGCAGCTCGACACTGATATTTCCAAATTTTGCAACATTAGTGCCCTCTGCTATCCTCCATTTGAACAACTGTCTGTAAACCCTCATGGACAAGATTTCTCCAGCACTATTTCTTGAGTAAATCATGTGAACGTGCTCGTAGACAGTCATGCTGTCCAGCTGATCAGCAAGCGATAAGTCGCTCAATGAATTTAACAAGGTAAGATGCATGTTTAATGATCAGTTGTATCATCAATTACCTACTATTTATCACATTCCGTACAGAATATTATGTGCCATCTTGACATGAATCTTGTGAATCAAAGTCCAACTTCACGATACAATTCATAGATCGAGATCCAAAGTTTCCTTTCGATATGGCATAAACTTATGTGGGGCGCATTTTGCGATCTGAACTTTCAGAAAAAAGTAGATAAATAGCTTCAAACAGGAAGTTGGAGCCCGCATCAGGCAATGCCTTCCGTACCAGGTTTTGATGGTGCAAATAAATCTACAAAACCGACGACAAGAACTTCCCAGGTTCAGGGCCAGGGGAAAGAAGTTGCTCACCTTGCAGAGTCGGAAACTGTGAGGCGTGGGTTTACAAATTCGTCATCAGCGAAATGGGAAGGAAATACGACTACAAACTAGATGTGAACTTCGAGCAACTTCTAGCAAGTCAAGAAATACTCAGCGAAGGTTGTACATCTAATTTTGCCATTTGGAACTGCATTTGGAGCTTCCTCCACGCAGTGCAGACACATCCATGACAAATAATAATCCTGCATTAAACATCTCCGAGGACTCGCGAAAACTAAGCCGATATCTCCGTATTGTTAGTAAGCTCTGATTGCTATGGAACATCTATAAATGCAGCCGAGCGGAAACTTCTGAGCAGTACTTTTAAACAAACACGAGCCATGACATCTTTCAAGACATTCATTACTGGAGCTACTGGCTACATCGGAGGTGAAGTCCTCTATCAATTGCTTAACAGCAAGAAGTACACCTTCGAGGTGACCGCCCTCGTTCGTAGCGAGGAGAAGGCCGAAGTGCTCAAGAAGGCTACTGGCGGAAAGGTCAAGACCGTTGTTGGCAACTTGGACGACCTCAGCTTGATTCAGAAGCAGGTGGAGGAGAACTGCGTCATTATCAATACCGCTAACGTGGACCATGTTCCTTCTGCCGAGGTTTTGGCGAAGGCTTTGATCGCAAAGAAGGACCCCAGCATCCTCATACACACTTCCGGCACTTCTATTCTTGGTGATGAACTCTCGGCTACCAAGGGCCCCTCTACCAAGGTTTACTCTGACCTTAAGGACATTGACGAGATCAATTCGTTCCCCGACGCTCAACCCCATCGTCCTGTTGACAGACTTATCTTGGAGATCAGTGAGAAGAATCCAGCTGTCGAGTTGGCCGTGATCTGCCCTTCGACCATCTTTGGCCACTCTCACGGCTACGACAAAATCATTTCCCAGCAGGTCCCCAACTTGATTCGTTTATCGGTCAAGAACGGACAGGCCTTCAGCGTGTACAAGGGTAATTACATCTGGAACCACATCCATATTTTCGACTTGGGCGACTTGTACAATCTTATCTTGGAAGGCCTCATCGAGAAGAAGGATATTCCCAAGGGTAAGCAGGGCTACTACTTCGGCTCTTACTTCCTTTCCGATGAGAAGGTGACTGACAAGCCGAGCTCCATTGAGCACACCTGGAGACAAGTTTCCGAGAAGGTGGGCGAGGTGCTCCACAAGAAGGGTCTCGTCAAGGACCCCTCTGTGGTTGCTTTGAATGCTGACCAAATCGTGGCATTGAAGTCCGGTGACGTGTTTGCTCCCTTCTCTTGGGGTACCAACTCAAGATCGAGGGCCGACAACGGAAGAAAGATTGGCTGGAAGCCCAAGCACAACGACCCTCAGTTGTTCTTGGCGTCTATTGAGGAGGACACTGACTACATTGCCAAGAATGGTTTGTTGAGCAAGGAGCCTGCCCCTTTGATTTAAGTAAGTATTGCATATAAATTGGTATCTACGGTGCTTATTGTAGCAGCTGAGGATTGGGTGCTTGTAATGTGGAAGCACACGCATATATTTCAACTGGCAAACGCGGCTGCAAAATTGAGATGGTGTTTGGATGTGATGTTTTTAGTCGCAAATGCTTCAGCTCACTACGGCTTTCTTTAGTACAGAGATGGACTCAAGTTCGTTTGCCAGCATTGTGGCTGGAGTAAAGCGCTTGAGAGAACAATACGGAGATGACGAAGGCACAAGCAATGCGCCACAGGACGAACCTACTAAATCAGCTTCAGTAGGGCCCGAACCAGAAACAGTACGCGAGTCCACTCCACGAGAAAGGGCAGATTCGCGCCCGCCGCCACAGAGAAGCAATCGAGTGCTCAATCCAGAAAGATCGAGAACTGCAGTCCAGAGCTACACGGCAGTGCAAGTTTCCAGCTCCCAGAAAGGCAATCCGTTGCTTGCGAACTCATTGATGAAGACGACTCCCTGGCAGTACAATGGCGACATTTTATCGGACTACTACATAAATGCTACTT
Organism: [Candida] ascalaphidarum; assembly: GCA_030674335.1. Classification (NCBI taxonomy): domain Eukaryota; kingdom Fungi; phylum Ascomycota; class Pichiomycetes; order Serinales; family Debaryomycetaceae; species [Candida] ascalaphidarum. Next base: position 25,051 of record JAKTYC010000022.1, read on the forward strand.
TTCAGATCCTCTTTCTCTCGCTTAAGTACCACAAGTTGCACCCGGAGTATATTTGGCAGCGGTTGAAAAAGCTAAATCGCGGCAGCACGGTGCAAGAACGCAGGGACCAAGTGTTGCGCATACTTCTTGTGGTGGTGGACGTGGACTCGCATCAAGAGCTTCTCCGACGGCTACTGGATCTCTGCATAAAGCAGGACTTGTCATTGGTGCTTTGCTGGTCATTCGAGGAGGCCGGAAACTACGTTGCGTTTGCCAAGCAGCACGAGCTATCGGCGAGCAAAGTAACTTCTGCGATCAAGGGCGTCCGCAGCGAGAAATATAGCGAGGCAGCAGTGGAGACATTGACGTCAGTACGGGCCGTCAACAAGACAGACGCCGTAAACTTGCTTGCGGACTGCGGAAGTGTGCGCAATATTGTGGCGAAGGTGTGCTCAGATGGGCTCGATATTCCGGGGATGGGCGCCAAAAAAATTGCAAACATGCGCCTGGTGTTCCAAGATCCATTCATATACAATGCAGAGTATGCTGATGGCCCCCAGGAGCCGGTATAAGCAACGCGACGACAAACTGATGACCATAATGAGACGTGATTTGTGTATTAGGTAATATATGCGTGACGGGATTCTCTCGAGTAGGCGTCGAGACGAAGAGGCTAGAACAACCGAAGGACGTTTAGTCTTGAGCCTGCAGTTGTTGTTGTTGCTGCTGTTGCTCGAGGACCTTGTTGCGCAACACCAAATTTATGTTGTTCAAAATCTCATTTTTCTGCACCAAGATGTCCTTCAACTTTTTAGCATCCTCGTTCAACTTGGTCACCTTGGCGTCGTACACCTTTTTGGCGTCGTCGGCCAGCTTCTCGACAAAGTAGCCCGTGCCAATATCGACAAGATACTTGTTTTTGTCGGCAATCTTACCTGGAAGGTACAACGAGCTCGTCATTGGCACAAGAATGTCGTCTGAGGTCGACTTGCTCATGTTATCTATGCTGGCGATGCATTCCTTGAGTCTGCCCTGCGCCGTCTGGAGCGCCTGCAAGGACTGAGTGAAGTGGTTGATTTCCTGCTCCGTGGACTTGCGGAACTCCAAGAGCTGCTGCGGCGGAAGCTGCGTCAAGTCAATTCTTCGTTGGGCCATGGCGTGAAAGAGGTGCTCTCGGCGGCCAGGCAATATTTCACTTTCACCCAGACACGACCCTTTCATATCGCTCTCATCTCTCCGACTCTGTTTCTTTCCATGGGCAACGACGGAGGAACCATCAGCAAGGGCCGGCGGGTCGAGGCCGCAAGGGTGGTGACGCTGAAGATCGAGGACAATGGTATTATATGTAAGATCTCGGGCCAGGCGCTCACCCTGGGTCCTGCTGTAGGCGACTACAAGGGCAACCTTTACCTCAAAGAGAAGGCGCTAGAACACTTGTTGAGGGGACGAAAGGCGCCGGCGCCGTCTCCGCTTGCTCACTTGAAGTCGCTTGGCGACGTGGTGGATGTAACGCTAAAGACTAGAGACGGCTGCCTTGTGTGCCTGGCCACCGACGAGGTGCGCTCAAAGGAGCCCTACTGCTACCTCCGACCCTGCGGCTGCGTGGTGCTATTCAAGAAGGACTTGCTTCTGGGCGGCACCTGCGCTTCGTGCGGTGTCTCGTTTGAGTATCCGCTTGACGTTGTCGTCATCCAACCCGATAAGGCAAACATGGCGTTCAACGAGCAAAATTACCGGGCGTTAAAAGACAAGGGCTTGTCGCACGCAAGGAAAGCAAAGAAGCGCAAGGGAGATCTGCTGTCTGCGCAGACGAAACGTAAAAGAACCCCGCACGGCGCAGAGAACGGCAAGAAGGCAGACGATTCTGGGGCCAACCTGCCTGCAGAGCCAAAGCGCAAGCAGAAAACTGCTACAGTGGACTAATAGCGACGGCCATGAGCATCACTCTCGTATTCTGAGAGCTGCCCGGCACGACACCAAAAGATGAATGCTACACCAAGCCTTCTTTTTTTCATTCACTATTTACATGCGCTGGCGGCGACAGCTGCTGAATCCCAATCACCTCTCCTCCGTGTTCTCCTCAGACAGACTCTTGTCGCCAAAAGTCAACTTGTTGCGGTTCATTCTGGCAAAGTCCGAGTTGGCGTAGATGTTGAAACTGATGCTGCCGATGCCGACAACGCAGATGCCGACAAGACCCAACACAGTGGCACGGTGTATGACGTCGGTGATGCGGACACTGAGAGGTAACTTGGACATCGTGCTGGTGATGGAGGGTGTGAGCCCATCCTATTTTTCATCTTTAGTGTGCGCGCACCAGCTACTTCGAGATACTGTATAATACATTCTATAGTACACTAGGACAAGTGCTTTAGCAATTTGACGTTCACAATCCCCTGCTCCACCAAGCCCGGGTTGGCGTATATCACATCGGGCAACCAGCTGAGGTTGTGAAGGCGGAACAAGTCCACGGCGCCGTGGTTGTCGTCCAGTTCTAACACCTCATCGACGATGATGTCCAACACCGCCTGGCAAATGGAGTTGGCAGCGCCAAAGTAGTTCCTGTAGGTGACGCTCTCGGTGCCCACTATGGCGCTGGTGGCCTTCTCGAGGTTGTGCTGAAACCGGTCGGTGTCGATGTGGCCCTCGTCGTCGTTGCCGGACTTGCGGGCGACGGGCTTGGGTTTGAGCTTGAGGGCGTCGTAGTTGGCAATGTCGATGCCCACCGTGTACTGGCGCGGCTGGATGCCCTTGATGATGAATTTTTTCTTTGGCGGCTCCGAGTCCGGGTTGAGCACCACCACCATGGCTTCGGAGTTGGGGAAGGCCAGGGTGACGTTCTTGATAAAGTCGACCGCCGGAAGGAGCTGGGGCCACTCCGGGTGTGGGTCATTCTTGTTTTGCCACACCTGGCTGAACTGGGCCTCGTAGGCCTTCCACAACGAGATCTGGGTCACCTCGCCGGGGACATTGTCGTCAAAGCACGGCTCGTAGCAGCAGCGCAACCACGTGGTGGCACGCAAGGGCTCCGGGAACTTGACAATCACGTCGTAGAGATCCTGGGGGAGCTTGGGGAGCTCGGCGGCGGTGCGGGTGCCGGCCGAGCGGTCGCGCAACGCTACCGGCAGCACCTCTGGCACCTCGGACGGGTCCAAGAGGGGCAAGCCCTGAACAAGGAGCACGGGGAGCTGCTTGAGCAAGATGTCGAGCACGGCGCGCGACGAGTCGAGCTGGAGCAAGTGGTGCAAGCGAGCCACCTGGGAATCGCGCTCCGAGTCGGGATGCTGCGGGTGGAGCGAGCGCGAGCAGAGGTACGTCTGGAAGAAGGCCAAGGTGGCAAGCACAATGTCGGGGTCGTCAACAAGAAGCCCATTGACGATGGCGTCGAGGTGAACGTCCTTGATGGCATCGATGCAGTTGTTGGGGCTGCGCGCGGGCTCGTCGTCGTGCTGCTGCTGGTGGTCGGCGCCGAAAAAGTCGTCGTCGGCGCCCGGCACAAGCGAGGGATCGCGCACATAGAGAAGATGCAGCAACACCGTCACCGCGGAGAGATGGAGCCCGCGGTCGCGCGTGGTGACGAGGAGCCCGAGCACGGTGTTGAAGAGCGGGTCGTTCTTGCTGTTGTCAACGTAGTAGCAACTGAGCGGCTCGAGGAGGTCCACAACGTAGGTGAGAGCCTCGCGGAACTGGCTCTCGAGGCGCACGAGCGCGAGCTGGCGCTGCTCCTTGTGGAAGTACTCGAGCAAGAACCGGAGCGCCTCCAAGAGCTCCCGCCGCAACGACCCCACCTGCAGCAACCACTGTTGGTTGGAGAGGGTCTGGGCCAGGTTGCGGAGCGTGAGGAGCGCGTTCAACGACCGGTCCATCACGCGCTGCGTGAGCTGCTCGGCCTTGTGCTCGAGCACAAGCTGGTACGGCCGGAAAAAGTACACCATGAGCTGCCGCCCGAGGTACGGGTGCGCGGCAAACGACGCTGCGTGGTCCAGGTACAGCTGCTGGTACAACAGCGTGAGCGCCCAGTCAACCTCGTCGGCGAGGCCCAGGCGGAGCGCCATGGTTACCCGCTCAAGAAGGTCTGCGCCGGGGTGACCAGTGCCGATGAGCCCGTACGCCGCGCCGGGCGCGAGCAGCACCGCGCGCCGCGTCGTCACGCTGAGGGGAGTGAGACTCATGCGGTGAAAAAACACGCCGCGCGAGCCTGGGCTAACAGAGGGCGACACGTGACTTGGCACGTGACACCCAACGGTCGTGGTCCTGCCCGCTGGTGCAATCCCAATCCGGCTGCGGCGGTCTCCCGCAGCGTGTTCCTGCCGAGTGCTCTAGCGGAGGCTAGAAAGGCAGTGCTCCATGGCCCCGCATTCGGATCCCAGTTCTGTGTGGGGATAGGGGCCGAGCGCCGTTGGCCAGGCCGACATTGTCGAGCCGAACCGACCGGCGTTGTAGCACTGTGCAGGGTGCGCCCAACAGGGGAGCGTAGCGCGGCTTCGGAAGGTACCTCGTGCCGCAGCAGCATTGGCGTTGCCGCTGCCGGCGGTGACAGCGGGGAGTACCTGCAGGACCGAGGGACCCTCGGCACGACTACCCCACATTTCCCACGTATATAAGCAGCAGGTGCGCCGGAGCGAAAAAACCAGCGATTGGCGCGACTCCTCTTGTGGCCATGTCGATTCCCAAAACCCAGACCGGCTACGGCTTTGTGCGCGGCTCCAAGGAGATCGTCAAGTTCGAAAACTTGCCTGTGCCCGTGCCCGGCCCCGGCGAGGTGTTGCTCCGCGTGCGGGCGGCGGGCCTCTGCCAGTCCGACGTGCACATCCTCATTGCCCAGGACGGGCCCGACAAGTTTGTCATGGGCCACGAGATCGCGGGCGAGGTGGTGAAGGTCGGGCCCGGCTTGGAAAACCTGCCTGACATTGAGCTCAATGGCCGCTACGCGTGCTTCATCATGAGCACGTGCGGCAAGTGCACCCACTGTCTCCGCGGCGTGGCGGTGGCGTGTCCCGAAATGGGCACCGGCGGCGCGTACGGCATCACCCGCGACGGGGGGTTCCAGGAGTACCTCTTGGTGACGAACCCCAAGACGTTGGTGCCAATTCCCGACGGCGTGAGCTACGAGACCGCCGCCGTGGCCACCGACGGAGTGTTGACGTCGTACCACGCGGTGATGAAGGTCAAGGCCGACCTCAATGTCGACACCAAGGTGCTCGTGATTGGGCTTGGCGGATTGGGCCTCAACGCGGTGCAGGTGTTGAAGCAGTTCAACCCGCAAATTGTCGCCGTCGACGTCAAGCCCGAGACCGAGGAGGTGGCGCGCAAGTTTGGCGCCACGGAGTGGTACCTGGACATCAGCAAGAGCTTCCACGCCCGCGAGTCGTTCGACATTGTGTTTGACTTTGTTGGCGCCCGTACCACCTGCTGGCAGGCCCAGAAGTACGTGGCCAACCAAGGCAAGATCTTGACCGTGGGCTTGGGCCAGTACAAGTTGGAGCTCGGCAACTACGACCTCGCCCGCCGCGAGGTGCAGATCATCTTCAACTTTGGCGGCCACAGCGCCGAGCAGGTGGAGGTGTTCAACTGGATTGCCGAGGGCCGCATCGTCCCGCACCTCCTGACCCTCCCACTCAGCAAGTTGCCCGAGTCGTTGGACAAGTTGGCCAAGGGCGAGATTAAGGGCCGTGTGGTGTTCCACCCAGCCAAGCTTTAAGTATACGTGACAGCGCTTCCAGTAGACGCCCCTACCCCCAAACACACTACTTTGCAGCCTCCAAATGCTGCTCTCGCCGCTGAAAAATCAGCTCCGCGCCACGCTTCTCGCAACAGCCGTGGTTCGAACGCCAGACGTATCAGTGTTCCGGGCCGGGTTCCCCAGATAACCAACATGCAGGAACGCGCCGCGAGATGGCGGGGCTGCCTATAAATATTCGGGGGGCCGCACCACAAATGCCTCCTCAAACGCAATGAAGTTTTCTGCGCTCATTGCAATTGCAACTGCCGCTGGCGCGTGGCAGCTCCCTGCGTGGCTTGGCCAGGCGCCTTTTGGCCAGAGGCCCTTGTCTGGCCTTGGCGACGCCGCCCGCCACGACTGGCTCCACGAGCTTGTCGGAGACAGCTCCCACTTGGCCGCCGTGGCCAAGGAGCATGGCCTCGACGCTGCGTGGCGCGAGATTGAGCTGCAGTACTCGCACGAGGAGATTCGCCAGCAGGTGGCCAAGTACAAGGGCGAGTACTCCGCCGCCAAGCACACCACCACCTCGGCGTTTCACGGGGCCTTGGACGACGGGTTCGAGTACGTGCGTGCCGCTCGCTTCCCCGACCACCAGTTGCGCATCAAAAAGCACGCACCGGAGGTGCTCGGGCTCGACTCTGTGGACCAGTACACGGGCTACATTGACTTTGCGGACAAGCACCTCTTTTTCTGGTTCTTTGACCTGAGAGGCTCCCGCGACAACATCGTGTCGTGGCTCAATGGCGGGCCCGGCTGCTCCAGCAGCACCGGCATGCTCTTTGAGAACATTGGACCCTCGTCCATCAACGCCACGTTGCAGCCGGTGTTTAACGAGTACGCCTGGAACAACAACGCCTCCGTCCTCTTCCTCGACCAGCCCGCCGGCGTGGGCTACTCATACACCGAGGGCCGCACCGTCAGTACCACTGCCATCGCGGCAGAGGACTACTTTATCTTCCTCGAGTTGTTTTTCCAGAAGTTCCCCGAGTGGTTGGACGCCAAATTCCACATTGCCGGCGAGTCCTACGCTGGCCACTACATCCCCGCCTTTGCCTCTGAGATCATCAACCGCGCCGACCGCCTGTTTGAATTGGCCTCAGTGTTGATCGGTAACGGCATCACCGATGCCTTAGTCCAGTACGACTACTACCGGCCCATGGCGTGCGGCGAGGGCGGCTACCCGCCTGTGCTTGAACCCGAGGAGTGTGAACTGATGAAACGCCTCGAGCCCAACTGCCGCCGCTTGACCCAGACGTGCTATGACGTGCCTTCTGCTCTCACGTGTGTGCCCGCCACCTTGTACTGCGAGCGCATCACCGGGCCCTATACCAAGAGCGGCCGTAACCCGTACGACATCAGAAGGAAGTGCGACAGCGATAGCAACTGCTACGAGGGCCAGGACTACGTCGATGGCTACTTGAACCTCGAGTATGTCAAGGAGGCGGTGGGCGCCAGCAACGTCGAGAAGTTTGTTGGCTGCAACAACGAAATCTTCGGCGCCTTTATTTTCACCGGCGACGAGATGAAGCCCCACCAGCAGTACGTTGCCGAGCTCGTGGAGAAGGGATACCCCGTGTTGCTCTACTCCGGTGACAAGGACTTTATCTGCAACTGGTTGGGCAACCACGCGTGGTCTGACGCCTTCGACTATGCTGAGCACGAGCAGTTTGGGCCCTTGCCCTTGAAGCAGTGGATCAACCAGCACGGCAAGGCTGCTGGAGAGGTCAAGAACTACGGCAAGTTGACTTTCTTGCGTGTCTACGACGCCGGCCACATGGTGCCCTACGACCAGCCGGAGAACGCCTTGGAGATGGTCAACAGATGGTTGCAGGGCGACTACTCGTACGGCTACAAAGCATAACCTTGTATGGCAACAATGCACTCACAGCTCTAGCAATTAAACCACTCCCCTCACTTGTAGGTGTGCAACACTGTCGGCGGTTAATGGTGTAGCCATCCCGGCCCGGGCTATAGGGCTTAAACCCTAAAATACAAAATGCACGTGAACCGGTTTTGTGTAATTTTTCAAAATTTTTCACCTCACTTAGATGGGCCCGCGCCAACTTTTCTTCTTCAACTCACCAAAATGGCTACGTATGTACCACACAGGGGATCCAAGGGATAGCAAACAGAGAGTAGAGAACCAGGGTGGCAGCAGCGGGCGCTAGCCACAACACAGTGGACAAGTCCAAGCTCATGGGAAAGCCAGATTATCTTGCAGTATCTAAAACTCGTTTTGCCGATGCCTGATAGATCTGTTTTCCTCTGAGAGCGAAATCAAGGTGGGAGCTAGAATGAATTGGCTATTCAGTTCTAGAGTTACTCAGCACGGCGCCTTTCCGGGCACCGTCACCACCGCTTCGCTCAACGGGAGAAACGATGACGGAGGGTTACTAACATCCAGCACTTTGAAACCCGAGACTTTGCAGAAGAAGGCCAAGGCCCAGCAGAAGACCGCCGAGGAGCGTGCTGCTCTCAAGAAGCAGAGACAGGCTGTATGTATCGACGTGTGACACGGCGATTGAAGATGACACTCAATCGAATTAACTAGCTTTGGCGATGCTGTTTTTCAGTTAACCATCTTTCGGGACTGAGATTGCCGGCCACTCAAAGATTAATACTAACATCCAGGCTAACAAGGAGAAGAGACAGGCCATCTTTGACCGTACCGCTGCCTACACCAAGGAGTACGAGGAGGCTGAGAGGGCCGTCATCAACGCCAAGAGAGAGGCCAAGGCTAACAACTCCTACTACGTCCCTGCCCAGTCCAAGTTGGTCTTCATCGTCAGAATCAAGGGTATCATGAAGATTCCTCCTAAGCCCAGAAAGGTCTTGCAGTTGTTGCGTTTGACTCAGATTAACTCTGGTGTCTTCGTCAGATTGACTAAGGCCACCTCTGAGTTGATCAAGTTGGCTGAGCCCTACATTGCTTACGGTTACCCCAGCTTGGCCACCATCAGAAAGTTGGTGTACAAGAGAGGTTTCGGCAAGGTCAACAAGCAGAGAATTCCTTTGTCCGACAACGCCATCATTGAGGCCAACTTGGGCAAGTACGGTATCTTGTCCATCGAGGACTTGATCCACGAGCTCTACACCGTCGGCCCCAACTTCAAGCAGGTCAACAACTTCTTGTGGCCCTTCAAGTTGTCCAACCCCAACGGTGGTTTCAGAACCAGAAAGTTCCAGCACTTCATCCAGGGTGGTGACACCGGTAACAGAGAGGAGTTCATCAACGCCTTGGTTAAGCAGATGAACTAAGTAATGTACTAATACACTGAATTGCTACTTTGCTTGCGTAGTCTTGATGCTATTTCAGCACATTGTTCTTAATATTATACATTTTATGCCCCATACCATTCGCGCAACCGATACACCTGGTACTCGAGCCACTCAATTTCTCTCCACCATTCGAAGCGCAATCCCAGTTCATTCTCGTATACGTAATCCGAGCTGGCGCTGCTGAACAAGTAAATTATAAGAAAGCTGAACCCCTGGATAAGAGAGACGGCGATAGTAGCAGTGATCACAAGCGCTGCAAGGTTCACTAGCACCATCCCAATATTGCTGTGTTCCTTTCGGTATTGCACGAACATGAAGTACTGTCGCACTAGAGGAAGATTTCGCACGAGACGAGTTACCATCAGCTGAGCTGACTTGTCTTTCTCGGCTGCACTGAGACGGCCCTCGAGACAACGTATGACTTCATTCTGTGCTCGCACGCCGCTGACGAGCTCATCAACATGCCTCGGGCCATCCAGCTGGTCAAGTGCTTCTTGGTACTTTGTGCAAAGGTCTTCTAGGTTTTCGATAAGCCGACTCTTTTCTGCACTTTCTTTCATCAAGCCTTGAATCAACACCTTGTCACCAACTTTTGAGTCAGCATGACGTCGCTCAAGTTGGAGCTCAAGCTCTTCAACGTAGTGCTGTACTCGCTTAAGCTCGCTCTCAAGCTCTCTGAGCTTGGCCGCCTGTGCGCGTCCCGCCACCTCTAGCCTATTATTTGCTTCGGCCGCAACCACTGCGTTTTCGCCGAATGGCAGTAACGCACCTTTTCTGGCCTTTTTTGGGCTGCTCGGCGGCGTGAGAGTGTATGAGCCCGGCACAACAGTCTCGCGCTTATGTCCCACAAGAGCCGTTAATCCATCCATGAAAGAGCTCTTTTTGCCCACACTTCGCGCAGGGTCACTGGAAAGAGGCACCTCCGATGATAAAGAGCTACCAAGGGCCGTGGAAGATGCCATGAGCACCACTCGCTTGAGCTCGGAGCTCGTGACGTTCAAGCGTGCTGTCAACCACGATTCGTAGCTCAGAGCTCCCACTAGTTGCAAAATAAAGCTACGCACATCGCGCTCGTATAGCCTGAGGCCAGCCTTTGTTTGCAAATCGCGGAGCATACGCGTCTCTGTGTCAGTGAGGAGCCCTCTCGCGTTGAGCACTCTGTCGATCTCGGAGAAGAGTTCGAACGCCCGCGAAACGCCTAGGCTGTTACCGGCACCAGCCCCCAGTACCACACGCCGCCAGCATGCGCCAATGATGCGCTCAATATCATTTTCGAGCACACCGCCCATGAGTTTGTGGAGAACGCGTTGGTGATGATATCCTGCAGAGGTAGTACACGGTCACGTGCACAAGTCAGGTGGCAGAACTGTGTTGGATCTACTCTTCCCTTTTCTCCACTGCTTCTGGGGAGCCTTCGCCATGCTGTGCGATTGGCTCAGTATTTGGCTCAGTGTTAGCAATTTCAGCCGCGGCTGAATCTCCGCGCGGCTCCGTAGAAGGTGTCGCTAAGGAGTCTCCAAAGGCTTGTTCTGAAGTGCTCACCGTAGATCGTGACGCTGAAGCTGGGGCAACCACTTCGACGGTGGCGACCTCAGGTGAAGCCTGTGTGCTTGCTGCTTCTGCGGAGACAGTTTCCAGAACGGTACTGCTCTCGGATGCGCCTAGAGATCCTGTAATTCCCGTCAATTTCTGTGAGGATATGTCCACGGCAACACTTGAGTCCCCGTGCGTAACAGTAGAGGGCAAAGGCTGAGGAGCGAGCAGTGCCATTTCAGAATTGGGATGTGTTGTCACAAGCTCACTCACCGCAACCTCCGTAGACGTGACCTCTTGGTTAACTTTCGGTGACAGATCTCCAACTGCTACTTGTTGGGGAGACGGGACGGCTCCCCAATCGGCAGTGAACGGAGCGCCATCATTCGTGGCAGACTCGCTTCTAATTGAATCTTTAAGCGGCTCGATACTACCCATTGTAACGATCTGCTCATTTTGGGACTTTTTTACTGCTGCCCGTTGTGTAGACACTAATAATTCGTATGATCGTACCAGATGTAAAGCTTGGTTGAACAACGCTTCCAAGTGTATGCCTGCTCCGTATGCCTTTCGTAAAATAAACATGCACTCGTCCAATTTCTGCTCAAGAGTACCCATTTTGGTATTAACCTGGAGAAATTGCTTCTTCCAATACGTATCGGACTCCTCCAGATGTTCATAGATTTCTATGAGTTTTGTAAGTTCATTGAAAGGGTAGACAGTGAGAAGATTACCACGTCCAAGCATTTCCGTTAACTTTGCTTGCGACACCTTCTTCTCAAGATAAGTATCTTTCAGATCCTTAGATTCGAGAAGCTTGCAAAGGGGACACATGTAGTGTTCATTGTCTGCATCTGTCTCGCCAACGCAAGGTAAGTGGTACCATTCTTCGCATTTATCACACCCGATCATCGTTCCAAACTCAGTTTGTCTGCAGATACAGTATTTCTGAGAAGAAGTTTCCTGCTCGTGCTCGGAATCTGGGTGATGAAAAGGATAAGATGATGAATTGATATAGCGGTCGTCATCATGTGAGAAGCAGCTCTGATTCCTCACGAGAACACTTTGAAGCTGATTCAATAACTGAGTTGAAACTGAATGCTTTATGTCAATCTTTCCATCGAGCTTCAACATATCTTTCCTATGCGGAGGGATGAAAACTTTCAGATCTTGAAATGCTTTCTCCACACTCGCAACGTAGTCTATTGCTTTCAAAAGTCTCGCTTCAATGATGGGTTCGTATCTCAAGTTTGCCTCGTCAAGAGAAATGATCATTTGCCGAATGTCATGGAAAGAAAATTTAATCATTGGCTTGTCAAGAGATTGGATAAATTTCTGATAGTCAGCTATGAGGCCGGATTTGGTTTTAAGGCCGAGAATCATATCAATCGAAGCCTCTCGCAAAACAGCTCTCGACTCAATGGAAGCTTTGCTTTGTTCCTCGATGAAGTTAATGATTTCATCTAAGCTTGTGAGAGAAAGGTTCTCAACATTTCCAAACTCCAAAAATTTCTTCGCCATTTTGTCGAGTCCGATACTATTTGCAACCATGTTCTCTATGATTGTAATTTTCTGCACATCACCTTTTCCAAGCACTCTTAAACCTGTGTCAAGGAATGATTCTATATCCTCAAGAGTCAAAAATGCTCCTGGATTGTTGAAAGGATTCCCGCCATCACTTATAACGTCAAAATCATTTAGCCAAGTAAGTTTGTCACGGACCCTTCTTAGAATTGTCAATGACTTTAATTGGACTCCAAAAGACTCCCCAAGATTGATCAAGTCTTCGAAATCTCTCACATTATGACCGCGCTTAGAAAGCAATGCTCTGCAAGCCTTATCAAAGTTTTCGATTTCGGTTTTCAATTCCAAAATCTGGTCAATTTCAGGAGACAGAAAATTTAGTAACGGGATCCGTGCAACAAGTTGTATTAATTTCTCCAAAATCACATCACTCTCTTCAACCGACAACTCTTGCGTGTTTCTCGCTGCTGCAGAGCCATTTCGAATCCTTTGCTGATGCTTCAAAGATAACACATCCTGGCTCTGCTCAATGAAATCATTCGCGTCGTCAACAAACTTTCTCAAGTTCTCGATGATAGAGACGAATACGCGTAGGTTCTTCTGGCTAGTCCTGGTGGAGTCATTGTCACTGAAGGAGTTTACAAAGCTCGATCTCTTCACAGCGGCTAATAACTTTTCACCCTCGATTAGAAGCGCACGATAGCTTTTAAGTCCAAGTTCAGCAATGCTCTTCATTTGATCTTCATATCCATCCATCCAAGTAACTATATCCACAGAATAATTATTGGATGTCCGAAGAAACTGCTTCAATCTATCGTCTGAGTAAAAGGAAAGCATCTCATACTTCAATTGCTTATTTTCCGTGATGGCTCCAATGGAACTAATGAACTGCTGGGGTGTTAGAACGATGGATGTCGACTCCGCCGGATCAATGATTACCAATTTGGTAGGAAATGCACTCTCAAAGGTAGCATCCGATAGATTGTCAATAAGGGCCCCACTTTTGTCATCGGGAACAGATTCTTTAACAGCCTTGAAAGTTTTTCGAATCAATTTCCTATTACTTAGTTCTTCAGCAATTAGATTCGTGAACATTTCCAGTACCTTATGGTATACAGACGAACTGAAGACAATATTGGAGGAGCTAGAACCAAAATCAGCCAGCATGGCAATATTCATAAGTAGCTTCATGAGCAGAAAGTTAGGCATGAGACCATTCTTCGCTAGCCACTTCTCTGCTTCCAAGGCATAGTCGAACCACAAGACCCCAGCATAATTGACTTCCTGAGTGACATTCACGCCCAATGACAAACTATAGGAACATACCTTTGGAAATTTGATAATCATCTCTCCCGGATTTTGCATGACAGTGTGAAATTTTATTCCCCTTGCTTTTAAAATATCCGGCGTAATTGCAAAGTCTTTATGCCGCCTGACCTCTTTTCTCACGTGCGAAAGAACAGACTGCAAAACCGAGCTCTTGTGTTGCAAAAGAAGATCACCTGAGGGATACAAAGTTTTCAAGAAGTTTACAAGCAAAATCTCTTCTATCTGGCGTGACTCGGAGACTTCAGTTGTATCACTTCCAGCGAGCAACAAGAGACTTTCTTCGAGCAGATGAGACTCCTCTTTGAAAACCTCCGCGAAAAGTTTCTGTTCAGCTTGCGCTGCATCCTCAGATAGCTCACTCAAGAGGGTATCATAGTTTTCAAACTCCAGTTCGGGTATGAGATACCACTTCTTAGGCACGCCTACCACATGGTAGCTGCTTAAGTAAGTGAAATGATCCTCATATGCCCAGTTGTCGGCTCTCAAAGTAGTTCCAACTACCGTTTTTGGATTCAAAAAGGTAGAATTGTCCAAATCCTGTTCCGAAAGCGCACCAAAGATGGCGTTCGGAAGAGTTGGGATGTTTTGAGGATTCCAAAATGATAGAATTGATTGTTCTGTTTCGTCTGCAGTGAATTCGTCCGTCAATGAGTAAAATGGCAGTGGAATGGAATGCGCAGCTAGATTTTCCCAGTGGGAGTTCTCAGCGGATTGCACATCCAGAGGAGAGAGGAGCGGAGTAGCGGACGCCTGGTCTTCTTGTACGATATCACGCATGCTGGTGGAGAGAGACGTGCCATAGACGTCAGGGGTATACCTCTGCGCAAGGATAGAGCGAAAAGCCAAGTTGTATTTTCTTGAAATGGCACCAAGATCCAGCCTCTTCAGTTTCTCCATCGAAGGTTCCTGATTCTCGCCTTTGACTGCGGATGTAGGGATGGGAAGGTTATCAGATAGTGAAAAGGGGAGCTGGGTGGCAATTCCCTTCGCAGTCCTTGCCCTATAGGACCGCTTAAACCGCTTTCCTGCCCTTGGAGTTAATGAGTGATCTCCGACTCTCTTGCCATTCATGTCATTCAGCCCTTGAGAGTACAATGCCTTCTCTGCCGGGAAGAGTACCTCCCAGTATATCTGTTTTACCACTTCACCTTCGACTGCTGGAATGCCGTACTCAGAAAATATGTTGGTCCATATATCAGCCGTAAGGGGCTCTGGGTGGTCGCCGCATTCTTTAACCGTGCGTGCAAGCCGATAGAGGTCCACAGGACGGCCATTAACCACGGGAAGATTTCGTAAACGCTGGATAGCAATGTCAGGATCGTATGTGATCTTCTTCTGCATCTCCTTGGAGGGCCCGCTCACGGCCGCCAAGGGAAGGGTTGGAGTATCAACGTTCTCCTCCTTCACTGCCTGGTGAGGAGAAGGTAAATAATTGGATTCGGAAGACGCGGTTGGCTCACTGGGAGCGTCAGTGCGAACATCGATACCCGCCGCCGCACCAGCACCCTCTCGCTGACGGAGGTGAAAGGCAATAAGTTCACGGTTGAAGCGGAGTCGTTGCCCGAGCTCACCAATTTCCACCGGTAGCAGGGCATCGGGAGATGTAAATCGAGCACTGTGGAGACGTTTGTTGACTGTGCGTTGACGCTGTTCAACATAACTGCAAGGAAGAATCACCTTTATGGCGCCGTACTTGCGTCCCACGTCGGCATACTTTTCGCAGACCAGAAGCGGGTTGGTAGCGGTGTCTGAATCGGCAAGTGTTATGGTGGGGATCTCGCTGTCTGCCGTGACCGGCAGCCCTTCATACTTGATGGAGCGGTAGTCTGGCATGGCATTCGTCTCGTTGCAAACCAGCGCCGCTTCAGATTCGTGTATCGCACTTGGTATGGCCTGGGCAGTCTCGCCAGCCACTGCGGGTCCGTCAAGGGGCTGTGATGGCACCGGCTGGGGCGTTTCTAGTGGGGCTCCCCCGGCAGGAGCCGCCGCCGCCGCAGGGCTGTCTGTGGGCCCAGAGTCTGGTGTATCCATCTTCAGGGGCAACGGAGCCACGTTGCTCGCTTCCAGCTCCATTAGATGGGATCCGGCGAAATGGCAATGCGGTGAAGAAAGATACTATAGGCGCCCGGGCTGGAGTTTTTAGGTGGACCGCGCACGACCGGCTGCAAATGTGCAGCGGTTTCTCGCACAGTGCTGCTACAGTAGAGTAGAAAGAAACTTTAAATTACCGAATGCATAGATGAACCAGTGAAATTGTTACACCGAATGAATATGAATGAAGAACGCTCACAGCATCTTACTATCCTGCTTAAAGCAAAGCGGCGGCCACGGCAGCGAAACCAGCGGCAGCACCAACAGCGGCTCTAGCACCACCGTTAGCGGAAACGGCAGGGGTAGGAGGCTTGGTGGAAGCAGCAGCCACAGTCTTGGGAGTGGTGGACGCGGCGGCCACGGTCTTGGGGGTGGTGGTGGGCTGAGGAGCGGGAGGCTGCTGGGTGGTGCCAGGAGCGGGAGCAGGCGGCTGCTGGGTGGTACCGGGGGCAGGAGCAGGCGGCTTCTGGGTGGTGCCAGGAGCGGGAGCAGGAGGCTGCTGAGTGGTACCGGGGGCAGGAGCGGGAGGCTGCTGAGTAGTGCCAGGAGCAGGAGCAGGAGGCTTCTCAGTGCAGGTGGGGCACACAGTCTTGGTAGTGTGGTGCACGTTGGTGGTTGTGTAGGTGGTGGGAACAACGCAGGTACCAGTCACAGTCACAGTCTTGGGGGTGGTGATAGTGGTGACATGAGGAGCACACTTGGTCTGGGTGCAGGTGGTAATGGTAAGAGTGGTGGCAATGGGGCAGTAGGTGACAAAGTCGGTGACAGTGACATCAGTAGTGACCACGGTGCCGTTGGAGTAGCCGGCCACGGCAGAGGAGACCAAAGCGGAAGTAACGAGAGCCTTGTTGAATTGCATAGCGAATGTAGTGGGAATGAAGAAGAAACGATTCCGGTGGCAGCGCAGTCTTATTTATACTCCTCCCAACTGCAGCCGCGACGCAGACACAAAACAACGAACGAGTGTGTCTGGTAGTTTCTAGATTTAGAACACGCAGGGAGGCAAACAAATCCGCACCCTACGAATCAAGGCTGCATGCTGAAGCTTGCATAAAAAAAAAAGGTTCAATGCGGCAATAAGCCAACATAATTGGAGGCGTGCTCGTAATTTTGCTGCTTTCTTTTTGTCGCTTCCAAGAACTGTCAGCAGCAGCACCCCCAACCTTGTTGCGAATCAAGATCCTAGAGAGTTTTAGCACAATAGTGCTCGGCATGGGGACGCGATAGGGGCGGTGCAGCGTGTTTAAGCTTGGGGCACTGCACTGTTTGTTTGTACACATAAGCGTGGCTATATTTACTGAGTTCAAGTACGAGGCAGCAACAAGTAATCATTTCGCCCAAGTAGGTGGCGGGTGAGCAGCTCTGTGGGCCAAGGTTCACTTCACTGCAACAAACGTCCTTGCGCCGTGCTTCGACCGAATGGTACAGAATATGTGCGAAAGCTTGGCCGACTCTAATTTTAGCTACCGCGCAACACCTGCCAACGCTGCAACGCGCGCAATAACACACAAAACTGCACCCATTTCGCCCAATCGAGCATAGTGCTGCCCAGAGAGGACCGCAACTAAACAACAGCACGGGGTGTCTGAGATTGAACTTTCTGGTGCCATTTTCGTGCACGACTATAGTGGGGTGCTGCTTTGTTTACGCGGCGCTCGAGAAACAAGCACATTGTCCCGAAGGCGGTAGAAGGGTGCACGGTGCCGCGCACACCCCGCCACTTGGAGGCTTGGTAAAACCCTTGATCTGTGAAACGTACGTCTGACGCCAGCAGACGCAGGTCGCATACGCGTTGCGTGCCTGGGCCGGTCGAGAACTGTGCCGAAAATAAGGGGGGTTTGCTAATCCCGCCGCCGTCAGTGACGGCCAGGCTTGGTGTTGTGATGTAAGTCCCAGGGCAACACTCTCTCTCGGCTCCTCGGGGTTCCCTCTAGCGCTTGGCGGCCTCAGCACTGGAGGTTGAAGATCACTTCTATCCTGAACTGGCGAGTCCTGTATATATCGTATTTGCTGCGGGCTAATCTTAACCCCAAGGCACCGATAGGGGCTATTATCAAAACACTCCCGTAGCCAGCGCGCCCAGCTTATGCCCAAGAGTGTCCAGCTACCCGCACGGCTGGTGAGCGGCCGCCTTTGATCTCATGGCTGGTGCCGGGCAGCGGCTGAACCTGCGACACTCAGGGTCCTGGGCCCCACACCGTGCATGAAACCGAGAAAATATTGCTATTCTGCATATAGCCCCAGCACCACCTCGCCGGTCCAGCTCGGGGGCGCCAGGCCAGCGTCGAACGTGTGCATGCAACCAGAGCCGAGTCCCGTGACCCAGCAACTGTCGCGATGCAACCACGCTGGATCCGTAGCTTTCGCGCCAGAGCCAAGACTTTGCTTTACGGCAGCCAAAAACGCGATGTAAACAATGCCACAGCCGACGGCCGTTATCGCGCATGCGTCTACAGCTAGCACCCGCGCCTTCTGCCGCTGACGAATGCCATGACTGCCACTCGTACCCCACATTTTCATCAGAGCCACCGCATCGGTTCGCGCACGCCGACGCGTAATAAGTGGCCGTAGCCTCACCAACCTCTTCTACACCGCAGGATAGAAGACCACGCCTGCACCCAACGTACGGTGACGGCGAGAGCATGTGATGACCCGTCCGCTTGAGGGGAAGACGTTTTGCTGCACTTCCATTCCGGCGGCGCAGCGCGCCGAGATCAGCAGTGCCATTGAGGAGCTTGGCGGTACTCACTACTTGGACCTCATGAGCGACGTGCAATACCTTGTTGTCGGCAATCGCCGCTCCGACAAGTACAATTACTGTGTCAAGAGCCGGCACGACGTGGTGTTTCTTCGCCCCGACGCCGTCACGCGCTTCGCCGAGCTCCACAGTCGAGGCGAGCCGGCGCGGCTCGAGGACTTCCTGCTCGGAGTGTTTGAGAACTTCGCCGTGTGCCTCCTGCGGCTTCATCCTGAAGTACGGTTGCTCGAGGAGCTGTTTCGGCAGCAGCACTTGGCACGGGTGGGCGCGGAGTCGAGCGCGCAATTCTTCTCTGTCGAGTTCTTGACGGCCTTGATCGAGCGCCACGGTGGCACCGTCACCAACTCCTTGACCATGGCCAGCAGCTGCATCGTGACAAACGAAAAGAAGGGTAAAAAGTACGTCAAGGCACTCGAATGGGACATTCCCGTGGTGTCTCCGGCGTGGGTGTTTGACTCCGTCCTCCGTGCCGCCGCCACCAAGCTCGACGACTATAGTTTGGTGGCCAACCTGTTGTACCTCGACGGCTGCGTTGTGTGGGGCAAGCTTCTTGGCACGGAGCAACCCGCTGGCCCTCGCAAGAGCAAGAAGCGTGCCGGCGATGTGTGGAACTCTGTCATGCGTCACTCCAGCCTCCAGCCCACGGCCGGACCCCGCGACCGCATGTGGGAGTCAGAGCTGGAAGGCGAAGATGCGCCACCCGAAATCAACGTCGAAATCGAGCCTGAGACTCCAGTGTCGAGCTTGTTCAAAGATATGTGCTTTTTCCTCACTAGCTTCACCGAGAAGCAGGCCAAGCTCGTGTCCAAGATCATTAGGTCGCATCAGGGTGAGGTAGCTAGTCGAGACTCCGACTCTGTCACCCACGTGTTGGTTCCGGTGAGGCTCGGACATGAAACCGAACTGCGCATCCCCAAGCAACTTGCAGACAAGGAAATTGTCACCGAGTGGTTCATCGAGCGGTGCGTGTTTTACAATAAAATCGTCATGGATCCCTGGTGCCGCCCGCTCCTTGGGTTGCATCCGTCTATGAAGCAGTTTAAGGTGTGCATCACGGGCTTCACGGGAATCGAACTCTTGCATTTGTCGAAGCTCACCGAGCTTATGAACTGGGATTACTGCAGTAACTTCAACAAGAACCGCGACTTGCTCGTGGTCAACATTAACTTGTACAAAGACGTGCTCGCAAAAAATTCACCCAAGTTGTTCGAGTACGAGCCCTGCAGCATTCTTGACTGTCCCGTCTACAAGTCGTTCAAGCACGGAGCGCTGGTGCTGCTGATGTCGACAAAGAACAAAATCAACGCGGCAAAACGTTGGAATATCCCTGTCGTTTCTGTTGCATTTATATGGGAGATTTTGCAGTTGTCCAAGACTTCCTTCAAAGTGCCCAGTGTGGTGAACCTCAAGTGGTGCCTCTTCTCCCCCACCGCACGCACTGAGCTTGCAGACTACATCAGTGAACAGTCGCAGACCAGCGAATCTGTCAAGCTTCCCTCGCCGCGACGGCTCAGCAAGAAACAAAAGTATGGCCGACTAGCGGGCCGGGATTCGCCCAGTCTGGTGACTGCGCGGTTGGTTGAAGTCTCTCACGAACATTACGACGTGGAAAACGACAGCGACCTGCAGCATACCCAGATTGGCTACAAGGATACGCGGGCAGAAGCGAACACCGAAAATTTGTACCGCAAACTTGGTGTGCATGATGAGCCAACCAAGCGCCGCAAGCGGCACTGAAGTTGCAACCATAATTTTGTATACAGTATATTACATAATCGGGAATGGAGGGGACAGTGTGCACCTTGTAGGCGGCGCAGTGTGAGCAACTCGGAGCGGAGTTTCGAGCTTACATCACCTATATGCAAGGAATCGATACATTGGACGGCGGCAACGTGCTACGCCACGCATTCAGCTCGCGAACTGCATTTGAGTGACCACAATTGCAGGTGGCGTGTTATAGTGGACGGCAAATGACAGCTGCTATTTCTGTCTCCGCGATGAGCTCCTGCATATTTTCAAACTGCAGGTGGCCCCTCAACGTGCCTAAAAGTAGCGAGCACTCTTGGTCCTGGAATGGCAGCACTTGGAATTTACCTCCAGGGCAATTCAGCAGACAGCATAAGCTTCATGCATCATGCGAATTCCAAGGAGCTGCCCGGTTCCGCAGCCATATTGTAGCAAGACAAGATCGTTTGGGGCTACAGCCCTAACAGTCACGGGGCGATGAAAAATTTTCCTTGGGTGTGTGCACGACAAATGATATATAATGGAGAGAAATCCGTAGCGAAAATTCCTCATCTCACCGCAGAACACTAATCCGCAACAATGGGTAAGGAAAAGTCTCACGTTAACGTCGTCGTCATCGGTCACGTCGACTCCGGTAAGTCGACCACCACCGGTCACTTGATCTACAAGTGCGGTGGTATTGACAAGAGAACCATTGAGAAGTTCGAGAAGGAGGCCGCCGAGTTGGGTAAGGGTTCCTTCAAGTACGCCTGGGTTTTG
>JAKTYC010000023.1:0-38367 GCA_030674335.1 [Candida] ascalaphidarum
TACACCATCACTTCCTTACACCATCACTTCCTTACACCATCACTTCCTTACACCATCACTTCCTTACACCATCACTTCCTTACACCATCACTTCCTTACACCATCACTTCCTTACACCATCACCCCCTTACACCATCACCCTCCTTCAGTTTGACTGTTTAGAGGATACTATTTTTTTCAGGCATCCAAGTGTATGTTTGGGAGGAGCTCAATGTGTCTCATCTTTGGGCTGTTATGGTCCCGTGAAAGTTCCTCTGCATTTTGCGTCATTAAATCTGAGCGCCTGTCCATATTCTGAGCTTCCAAGCGAAAGTCTGTGTGGGAGCTATTACTACGACACCAAAAAGTTGTTTTCAACAAACATTGTTAGACTGAAACAATTACTAGTAGTTGAATTAGTCGCTCAAAGGTATCTTTGGAGCTTTTTACCTTACAATTGCATTTTCCCTATTTTTGCAATAATTCGAGATTGGTATTCTCACTCTACAAACAATGCTCTAACCTCAGTTTTAGACAAAAACATATTCTTTGATTACTTAAATCTGTTTTTGCAACATTAAAATGAAGGCAAGAGACTATTGTTTCTGGAGAAGAGCTGAACTAAGATTTACGAGCCATCTGACCTCGAGCTAAAGTAGGCATGAGACATATAGCACCCCAAATCGGATGGAAGCAATTATCTGAAAACTATCATTCACTGCGACATGAACAATTCGCACGCCGCCTTCTACAGAAAATTTTTGTCGCTTGTACGGTTTGATTGAGTCCCTAAGAAGCAATTTCACTCAAAAGTCGCGTTACCTGTCTCGCACTTATCTGTTTCTTGTGTTTACACTTGAGTAATCTTTTGGCATCGATGAAATAAGGCAAAACAAAATTTCCTATCTTGTCGGTGGGCACGATAGTGCTGGCACCAGCTTTTTCTCCTCTTCCTTGCTTTCCTAACTTCCAGCATCTATTTTTTGTTAGCCCGAGGCAGGCAAGCCATTTTATGGTTTGCTTGGTATTTGTAAAGCGGAGAGTGATTTCAATATCTGCTTTTGATAGCACCACGATAAGCTTCGCAGCATTCGTAAAATTTTGCTCAGTCACCTTTGGGCCAAAAAAGAGGCGTTCAAGTTTACATGCTGGCATGTACAAAAGGACTAATGGCTTAATCCTGGACATGTACCTTCTTTTTGGCTCCACTATCAACAATGCAGACTCAAACAATAGTATGCAAGTTGTTAGATTGACATTCTCGTTTCCTTGCTTAACTGATACGTGGAGTATTTCTGCGCACTCTACCGTACCGTAGAAATCCCAAGGATGACACATTGGAGTCTTTATCCACAGCTCTAGCTTCGAAATTTTCGGGAGACTAACATTCAATGCATCCAATACTTCCTGAAGTTTCTCAATGCAACTTTGTACACAACGAAAGCTGTAGGAATCGCTCTCTTTGCAGTAGATAGCTGAGATTGTCTTAAAAAAAAGCTTGTACTTGATCATCCTGAGAACCACCTTCAAAGCAAGAGAGTTGACACAATAATCCCGGTTGCCATGTCTATGAACGCAATTTATGGACTGAGCGTCGTATTCGCTTATACCGAGTTGCCTAGCAGTGGCTGGCCAATATTGACAAAATGACATATAAATTTGACGCACGTCAACAACAGTTGTCAATTGCATTACGAAAAAGATTGCAGTAGTACCGTGCCAAGGTTTCATTAAGGAATTGCTCAATGACTGAATCACTTCCGAGTGGAATAACCGAAGGCTTTTGACATTGGAGCAAGTAATAGAAAATGGCACCCCATCAATCCACGGCTCATTCGAGAAGAGCGGCGAAAGATGAACCTCGTCGAGATATTCAAGCTCTTTTAAATACCTTGCTTCTGACTTGAACATCTCCCAAACTACTTTCTGATCATATTTCATGTCAGCCTCAGCAGTTCCCAAGGTAGACAATTCAACTGGTAAACACGCATTCAATAGTGCATCCTGTTCCAGTCCATTACTGCACACCGAACCTTCGCCAAAAAGTGACTTCGTCATTTCATATCCCTCAGTTTCGAAGGTATGGAAATTATTTGCCAGACTCTCAGCAAAACTAAATTGAGCCGGCAGCCCAGGGTAGCTGTTTGTGCTTCTTGAGCTATACGAGCTACAAAAACTCTTGATCTTCGACATGCAAATAAGGAGTGGAACCCTTCGCTTGTCTTAGCCACCGGAAATTCAAGCAGAAAGCTAGAGACTCAATATAATAGAATGTAAAAATGTCGATCTTTAGCTAAACTGCAGACCCCGCATATACTCAACTTGATCCTCAGTGTTGTGCACAATCGCACATAGAATCATTCCAAAGATCCCGCTTCACAAACACACCTACTCCAAAATATTTTCCTAATAAATCACGCAAAGGATGGTGGTCAATAAAAATCATCCGACTTCGCTTGGTACATAGGCTCGAGGCTTGTTTCTTGGTGGGCAACTTCCAATTATACGGCAACCTATATTATCTTTGATCCGTCCTACTTTGGACGACGTTACAAAGACTTTACAGAATTTTATATGCAATAAAGCAGCTGTATACTCTAAGTAACCCTAAGGAAAACGTGCTTTCAAATTATATGAGGATGGTTCGTCACTAGCTACTTTTAAAGTGGACAGAAAAGGTTCCATGGTCTAGCGGTATGACGTCTCCTTCACACGGAGAAGGTCCCGAGTTCGATCCTCGGTGGAATCATTTTTTTCTTCGCTTAAGGCGTAGTCCATCACGTGACGAAGCTTCATGTTTCTGACTCCGAACGTAAGAAAGCATGTGGGTAAGCATGTGGGCCCCCCCCCAGAACAATTTTATCGCAATACTGCGGCCTGGGGCTCAATATCTTGAGCCGTAAATCATACGATTTTTTTCTTACTAGTACCTCCAAATATCAACCACGTGCGCTAATGTTACAATACACATGCTGTAGAGCTTGATCTCTAGGACAAAGATGGGGTGCACAACAGAACCGGAAGAGGTTGGCTGGCCATTTATACAGATAAAGCCGATACACTTAGGTATGGACGAATTTTGTACGTCCTCACCTGATACGATAGACCACTGGCTCATACCACAAATTAAGGTATGTAACTCTAGGTTCCACGTAACTCTGTTTCCTCAAACTAGTCCAGAACGTCATCATAACCATTAAACTTTGCAGAATAGCAAGCTAGCGATCTTTATGCACACTTGAGTCAAGTATTACGACAAATCATCATGAGGGAAATGGTGGAGCGCCTACTCGATTCAGATACAAGCTCGGCCGCATTATTTACGCTGAGTAAAAAATCAGGTGCGCTCAATAGGTTAATCACTCGAAAGAAAAAGTAGTACGTGATTTGTGAGCCAATGGAGGAATGCCACTGGTGGTGAAATTGCCAATGCCTATTCTTTGGGAGACACACATGACAACATTATATTTCCACACATCATAATAGTAACATTTGGTGTTTTCGAAAGAACTTGTGTGGTCCACCGGAAGGGTGAGGTGAACCCCGTTTTTGTGGGGAAGTGTAGATATTATTTAGATGACAATAAGCAGCCTAGACAAATGAGAATATGCAATGAAACATCACCCAATTATGAATTGAGCAGCTTCCAGTTGGTTATAGCGCTTGCGATACCAAGTAGTTGATCATTCCAACCTTCTCCCCGTTATTGTTCAGCGAGGATGGGAATACTTACCAGTATGCACAAACGTCGCGGTAGCGTGCGCATGGAAGATAAAGCACCATCTGCAGAAGCCTACAGGAGAAGCTTGGAGGCTTGGGTCAACGAATTCCGCCTTCGCGCGCTAGCCTTCCCAACCGCGACTGAAGCATGCATCATTTCCCATTTAGACGCGTGAAGTCTGAGAATCTCACTGCTAATAGTATATGATCTTCTAAAAAATTTCTGCAGCCTCCAAATATTATTGCACCTGTCTTGCGATTTAGGATGGAGTGATGCTGCATTCAGCACATGGGATTCATGCGATGCATGCGACTTCTGGCCGCTGCTTCCGCTCCTTTCCTGTAGCCACATGTTGGTCCAAGAAAATAAGCAGAGGAGTACTAACTCAAGGAAATATTTTCAACACTTTAATCGGGGATAATGCATGGATCATGTACCTCATTGCATATCTTCGGCGCAATGCATATTTGTGCAGGCTCACGCCTCATGCATTCTAAATTCGTATTTTCAAAGTATATTCTCGGCTGGTCACATGTGCGCGGATGCGAAAAAGTTAATTGTGATTGGGCCCGAGCTTGAGATTCGAGGTCCGTACTAGCGAAATCTCGACCAGCATCTTGGTTGGAATACGCGAGAATTAAGATAGTTTCCGGCTGACGCCCTCGCTGCTATTGATTGACTTTGCTATTGTTGGAAAACGTTGGGTCGACTACCTTTTGTTTTAGCCCGATTTATGCTGGTCATACGTCTCTCATGGTGCCGTACCAGCCAGCAGGTGAGGCCCTTTCCATGCATAGCGCTATACGCAGCAAAAGCATCCCCACGTTAATACGTTTTAATGCAGTCATAACTGCTCAATTTAGTTACATCCCCGCCGAAACTGTGCATACCCTCCGAACGTGTACTCATCGCAGTCTCAGGTATCATAACCTACCTGGAAACGAGAGTCGATTGTTCTAGACAATACAACAGTTCGGGCGGCCAGTAAATTACGGGCCTATTGTTTGGCACAATACCGTGCCGTCTTCTAAAGTCTGCTTACGAGGTTGTGAGCTCCAGTGCTCATTTCTTCAAAGCCTTCTCTTCCGGTTAGCGTCGTAAATATTCGAGCACGGCGAATAAATCGTACGTCTTAGTATTCCGATTAGTAAATCTACAGCGGACGGCGCTCACTGAGCCTAAATTTCACAGATAGTTCATAGGTAATGTTAAGACAGCAGCCCACTGCAATGCACCGAGGGTCCAGCAGTATTATTGAGATACTCTGCTAGGGGAGGAGAAAATATGATGGTACCAAGAAATGCCGCAGGTGTCGGCAGAAAAATTGTCTCAGAGAGTGCAATTGTATCTGCTATCGCATCGAGCCGCATGAGGAAGGAGGAGGGCCTATCCTGTAGCAGGCGGGGCGCACGTAGGGATGCCTCATCATTATCCTGGCCCCCTAACATTCGCAGCACAGCGGCAGCCTGCGGTAGCGCCGAAATACATAGGCAGCCGTGCATGACACCCCACTAGGCGGTGGAACAGCCTGCACATAAGTGCAGCACTAGCAGCGATATCGCTTTGTCCTGGGAAGCAGAAGTATCTCCATGGTAGCGCAGTTATCCGTGGCCACGCGCACTGCCCGCCGGTTCGCAGCCCTCAAGGTCACATACGGGCTGAAGACGTACTTGTAACAAGAGAGTGCTCGTAGATCTGCAATGCCAACGTGGAACACTCCTGCCCGCTAGGTTTCTAGTCAAGGAATGCGGAGCGGTCGGGCATCGTCGAGACTAGGCTGCCTTGCATAAACCCCCGCTAAGCACAACTTTAAAGACGCTCGATCCATTTCTCGGCAATCGTGCCCCAAATTAGTGGAGAGGCGACGTCTAAAGTGGCTACTTTCTGCACTCGAAAATAAAGTTTGCTTGAGAACAAGAAACGCGATGCAGCATCGGTTAAACCGCCGTGCGTCATGCAATACATGCGATGCTGGTGTGCTGCCCCGCGGTGCGCGCCCTCCGTATATTGGTTGCAATGCGTCTTCGCTAGTCCGCCCAGAGGAATGGTAGCAAAAGGGCGCGTTCCAGGAGCCATGTATAAATATGCGCCCCTCATCTCCTCTTGCTGCCACTATCTGTCACGGATTTTCTGATACCAAGTAAGCGGCCATCATCTGCAGTATGTTGCGCTCGCTCTTCGTTACTGTAGCGCTCTGCGTTACTCAAGTCCTTGGTACGACGATCAGTCAGAACACTGTCGAAAATGGCTTCCTCGGCATCTCGCTCACAGACCTTACCATCAACCCCGGTGTGTACTTGTCAATCCTCGACAACCAGCTCAATGTGCTCGCCGGCAGTTTGACTGTGGGCCAGGGTTCTGGTTTCTACGTCTCCTCTTTCCAGTCGCTTATTGGTTTGCAGGTGACCCTCTTGAACCTTATCGGTACCGTTCAGAATGATGGTATCATTGCTTTCAACTCTATCACCTCCACGTTGTCCCCCACCTTCAACATAATTGGCGCCACCTTCAACAACAACGGTCAGATTTACTTTGTTGCTGATGGTACCACCGGTGCTGTTATGGACATTACTGCTCTCTCGTGGACCAACAACGGTGTCATCACCTTGTGGCAGCAAAACAGAGGTCAGTCCATCGCCCTGTTGGGTGGTGGTGCTCTCACCCTGATGACCAACGACGGTACCATCTGTCTCCACAACCAGGCCTGGTCGCAGACCACCCAGATCAAGGGTACTGGCTGTATCAATGTTGGCGAGGACTCTGTCTTCAACATTGGTTCCACCGCGCTTGGTGTCGCCACGGGCCAGACCATCTACTTGTCTAGCCCCTCGTCTGGTGTTTCCGTCACCCAGGTCCTCACCACTAGTGCCACCTACAACGTTGCTGGTTTCGGTGGTGGTAACCTCATCGGTGTCAGTGTCGCTCTCGGCACCACCGCATACAACCCCACCGCCGGTACCTTCACCATGACCTTCGGTGTTTCCATTCTTCTGTTCCTGTTCACTTTCAACATTGGTACTGGTTACAATCCCAATGGTTTCACCAAGACCTCAAGCACTTTCGGCGGCGTTCTCCCTCAGCTCCTCAACAACGCCATCACCTACCTGGCTGCGGTACCAAACCCTGCTACTCCGGCCGTCTGCCAGCCCTGCTTGCCTCCCCCAACTCCTCCAGGAGAGACTCTGTCTTCCAGCTCCTCGAGCGCAGCACCCAGCTCTTCGTCCTCTGCTTCCTCCAGCGCTCCCGCTTCTTCTAGCGCGCCTGCGTCTTCTAGCGCTCCCGCTTCTTCTAGCGCGCCTGCGTCTTCTAGCGCTCCCGCTTCTTCTAGCGCTCCTGCTTCTTCTAGCGCGCCTGCGTCTTCTAGCGCCGCTGGTTCTTCGAGTGCTCCTGCTGGTTCGTCTAGCGCCCCTGCTGGTTCTTCGAGTGCACCTGCTGGTTCCTCTAGCGCCCCTGCTGGTTCGTCGAGTGCCCCTGCTGGTTCCTCTAGCGCCCCTGCTGGTTCGTCGAGTGCCCCTGCTGGTTCCTCTAGCGCCCCTGCGTCTTCGAGTGCTCCTGCTGGTTCGTCGAGCGCTCCTGCTGGTTCCTCTAGCGCCCCTGCGTCTTCGAGTGCTCCTGCTGGTTCGTCGAGTGCTCCTGCTGGTTCGTCGAGCGCTCCTGCTGGTTCGTCGAGTGCACCTGCTGGTTCCTCTAGCGCCCCTGCTGGTTCTTCCAGTGCTCCTCCTGCATCCTCTGGCTGTGTTGGATGCACTGAGTTCACTACTACCTTCGTAACCACTAACAGCGACGGCTCTGTCTCCACTGAGACTGGTGATGTTAAGGTTACCACTGACTCTGCTGGCCACTTGACCACTTCCACCTCTGTTATTGCCCCTGGCTCTTCCGCTTGTGCTGGCTGCACTGAGTTCACCACCACCTTTGTCACCACTAACAGTGACGGCTCTGTCTCCACTGAGACTGGTGATGTTAAGGTTACCACTGACTCTGCTGGCCACTTGACCACTTCCACTTCCGTGATTGCCCCTGGCTCTTCCGCTTGTGCTGGCTGCACTGAGTTCACTACCACCTTCGTGACCACCAACAGTGATGGTTCCGTCTCCACTGAGACTGGTGATGTCAAGGTTACCACTGACTCTGCGGGACACTTGACTACCTCCACTTCCGTGATTGCCCCTGGCTCTTCCGCTTGTGCTGGCTGCACTGAGTTCACCACCACCTTTGTAACCACTAACAGTGACGGCTCTGTCTCCACTGAGACCGGTGATGTTAAGGTTACCACTGACTCTGCTGGCCACTTGACCACTTCCACCTCTGTTATTGCTCCTGGCTCTTCTGCCTGCGCTGGTTGCACTGAGTTCACCACCACTTTCGTGACCACCAACAGTGACGGCTCTGTCTCCACTGAGACTGGTGATGTTAAGGTTACCACTGACTCTGCTGGCCACTTGACCACTTCCACCTCTGTTATTGCTCCTGGCTCTTCCGCTTGTGCTGGTTGTACTGAGTTCACTACCACTTTCGTAACCACTAACAGCGACGGCTCCGTCTCCACTGGTACTGGTGATGTCAAGGTTACCACCGACTCTGCTGGCCACTCGACCACTTCCACCTCTCTCCTTGCTGCTTCTTCAGTTTGCTCTGGTTGCACTGAGTTCACCACCACCTTTGTCACCACTAACAGTGACGGCTCTGTCTCCACTGAGACTGGTGATGTTAAGGTTACCACTGACTCTGCTGGCCACTTGACCACTTCCACTTCCGTGATTGCCCCTGGCTCTTCCGCTTGTGCTGGCTGCACTGAGTTCACTACCACCTTCGTGACCACCAACAGTGATGGTTCCGTCTCCACTGAGACTGGTGATGTCAAGGTTACCACTGACTCTGCGGGACACTTGACTACCTCCACTTCCGTGATTGCCCCTGGCTCTTCCGCTTGTGCTGGCTGCACTGAGTTCACCACCACCTTTGTAACCACTAACAGTGACGGCTCTGTCTCCACTGAGACCGGTGATGTTAAGGTTACCACTGACTCTGCTGGCCACTTGACCACTTCCACCTCTGTTATTGCTCCTGGCTCTTCTGCCTGCGCTGGTTGCACTGAGTTCACCACCACTTTCGTGACCACCAACAGTGATGGGTCTGTTGAAACCGAGACCGGTGATGTCAAGGTGACCACCGACTCAGCTGGTCACTTGACTACGTCCACTTCCGTGGTGGGACCGACTATTTGTGCTAGAGATGGCTCGAACTGTATCACCACATGCCAGGGTTGCACTGACTACACGACCACATTCCCTGTCACTCTTGCTGACGGCTCTGTCTCCACTGAGACTGGTGAAGTGATTGTCACCACTGACTCTGCCGGCCACTTGACCACCACTACCAAGGACCTTAACGGCTGCCCTGGCTGCACTGACTACACCACCACCTTCAAGACCACTCTTGCTGATGGCTCTGTCTCCACTGAGACTGGTGAGGTTATTGTCACCACTGATGCTGCGGGTCACTTGACCACCACTACCAAGGACCTTAACGGCTGCCCTGGCTGCACTGACTACACCACCACCTTCAAGACCACTCTTGCTGATGGCTCTGTCTCCACTGAGACTGGTGAGGTTATTGTCACCACTGATGCTGCGGGTCACTTGACCACCACTACCAAGGACCTTAACGGCTGCCCTGGCTGCACTGACTACACCACCACTTTTGTGACTACCCTTCCTAATGGATCGGTTTCCACTGAGACTGGTGAGGTGATTGTCACCACTGATGCTGCTGGTCACTTGACTACCTCCACTAAGGACCTTAACGGTTGCCCTGGCTGCACCGACTACACAACTACCTTCCCCGTCACTCTTGACGATGGTTCTGTCTCCACTGAGACTGCTGAGATCATTGTCACCACTGATGCTGCTGGTCACTTGACTACATCTACCAAAGACCTTAATGGCTGTCCTGTCTGCACTGACTACACCACCACTTTTGTGACTACCCTTCCTAATGGATCGGTTTCCACTGAGACTGGTGAGGTGATTGTCACCACTGATGCTGCTGGTCACTTGACTACCTCCACTAAGGACCTTAATGGCTGCGCTGGCTGCACTGACTACACCACCACTTTTGTGACAACACTTCCTAACGGTTCTGTTTCCACTGAGACAGGTGAGGTCATTGTCACTACTGACTCTGCTGGTCATCTTTACACCACAACTGAGCCGGTCTGCACTAAGTGCAGCGCATACGCTACGACGGTCACCGAAGTCGACACCAAGGGTGTTACTGTCACTGTTCCTTGCCTGGTTATTGCTACCACTGACACTGTTGGTCACTTGTACACTACTACAGTGACTGAGTGCACCAAGTGCAGCCACTATCTGACTGACGTTGTTACTGTGTCCAAGGGTGTCACTGTGACTGTGCCATGCCAGGTTGTTGCCACCACCAACTCTGTCGGTTCCTTGTACACTACAACCGTTATTCCTAGCACAGAAACTGAGGCGTGCTCGGTTTGCTCCACTTACACTACCGTCAAGACTGAGACTTTGTCTAACGGGAAAGTCACCACTGCTCCTGCCACTGTCGTTGTGACCACTAATGCTGCCGGTCAGCCCGTGACATCCACGGTGGCTGCTCAGTCTACTGTCCCCACCACGGTGTCAGCGGTTACCTCTGGCACTAAGGCCCCGAGCACTGCGTCGTCGTTGCCTAACGCTGCGTCTTCGTCCAGAGTCTCCTTGACAATGTTGGTGTTGACATTCCTCACTTACTTGGCAATCTGATTCCATTGCTTATGCAATCTTTCTGGGATTATTCGCATTAAAATTTCATTCTGTGACGGCTCAGCCGTCCTTTTCAACTTTCTTACCACTTCGATACGTGCATTGATCCACTCATACTTCTTTCGAGTCTAGAAACTGTATATTAATTCTTAATAAAGCAGATATAATTATCTTTTTATTGTACAATGGAGCATATAAGCAAATTTCCTCGGTACTCGCTCTGGCGCTTTGAGTTCGAGCATTATGCCTCTTATTGTTAAACGCGTTCTCGAACATAATGCGCGATGCGAGCTTTACGAATTAGCCTCCCAACTGGAAGTAGGAGGATACTAGAGTATATTGACTGTTTGGGTGCCATAACAGATGAATCCAAAGTAAGCCCTAATCAAGACATATTGCTAATCGGTGGGCACTTTGGCTATTTTTCTATGTGAGTTTTGCATGTGTTCCCTTTTAGTCTTGTCGAGGTGGCTGTCGCGTATATTTTCATTTCCCCACAAATGTTGCGTATTGGCAAAAAAAGCTAATGTGCGTGTCAAAGGCTCGGTTTGTGAGACCGGATTTAGATGACATCAAGATTTATCTTCGAGAACAGGTTCACTCGCTTACCCCAATAGGTAGTAAGACATTTGAGTATGTCGTGCTACAGTACATAGCTCTTGCCTGAATTAAACAGTAGTGCTCTGCAATCCATCTTGGCATAGTTAATGAAGGCCCTCTAGGATACAAGGACTACAGCTCCATGGCAAGTGGGTTCATGGACACTATACTGAGGCTTAACACGTGAATGCGCCATAAAATACACCTCAAATGAAGTATACAACAATGCTCTTTTCCACATGCGGAACTACTTTTGGAGGACAACACAGAAAGCACTTCTCTTCCAGCGTGAAGTGTTCTATTTTTGAACTATGCATTCGTTCCGTCCGGCATCTTCGGTGAAGGAGGCCATCAAGGGTGGACTTTCCCTGTAACGAGGATACATCTACCCCACGCACACCACACTTTCCACAAACATAATGTAGCTCAGTTCAATTATATCGATATCCTCCTTCGTGCAATAATCAGTAGGTCACCACCATGCAGACACAAGTTGGCTCTTGGAAACGGCTATAGCGCCATAGCGGCTTCATTTTTCTACGCCGGTTCGCAAACGCGGAGCTTAATGCCACCGTTGGCGGGACTCAGGATTTAAGGTTGTTAGCCTGCGCGCCAAGTAAGCGACCATCCGCTTCGTGGAGAGGACGGGATTAACGAGAAAGGTTAGGTTTTTACAAACTATAAACCGAAGTTTGGCTGCAATGCTCATGAGCTGCGGTGACCGAACTTCAAAGAACCTCTTGAATCAATAGGCAATTGAGACAACAATATAAGTGGTGTGAAAATCACCTCTGGCTTTAGAGATCACCGGTTCAAGCAACTTGCTTACAATTAAGAGAAACATCTAGCCCAAAATATCATTTTGCAACTATGGGAAACCTTACTCTGCACGGCACCAGAGTGGGTTTGTTGCAACCATCGCTGACGTGAGCACGAATCGCTAAAGGGTTGTGCTAGCTAGAGCTCATGCTGATTGAAGTATTCTGTTATCCATAATAAGCATCCTTATAACCTTGGACGCTTCCTTTTAGAGTAACTCTGCTCAATTGAGTAATGTTGATAGCTTTCCTGGTTATCATCATAGCTGACTTAGCCCCGGGGCTACGATTATGGCAAAAACAATCAACACCTAAAGGAGGCGGCCTTTTCTTCAGGTGACTCGACTATAAAACCTCACCAAACCGCCGGTCATCATATCTTGCTATCGCACCTTACACCTGCAATGTTGCACGCATTCTTTTTAATTGCAGCATGCGCTGCAACCGTATTTGGTGTCGAAATCTCCAAGAATACAGTTGAGAACAAACACCTCTCGTTTGGATTGAAAGATCTCATCGTTGACTCCAATGTTTACTTGTCTATCATTAATAACAAAGTCAATGTCTTCGCTGGCAGTTTAGTTGTCGAAAAAGATGGTGGCTTATACATTTCAGGTGACGATGGCCTTACAGCCCTTTCTGTGACTTTCCTTAATGCATTCGGTTCGATTTCCAACAATGGTATAATTGCATTCAACTCAGCTCAGACAACATTGGCTCCTACATTCAAACTTGAGGGCGGTACGTTTGATAACAATGGAGACATCTATTTTGCTGCTGATGGCGGCCTTGGGGCCACCATGGAGATTTCTGCTCAAAAATGGCACAACAGAGGCAGAATTGTTTTATGGCAAAACTTTAGAAGCACTTCTACCGCTTCATTGGGCGGCATCCTCTCTCCTATAACCAATGATGGCACAATTTGTCTTCGTAACCAAGTCTGGTCACAGTCCACTCCCATCAAAGGAGGCGGATGCATCGACATTGGTGTTGGAGCCAATTTCTGGATCGGAAACGCTCTTCTTGGGGTGGATGATCAAACTATTGTTCTTTCATCTCCGACTTCATCCTTGCGTGTGGACCAGATTGGTTCATTGACAAGAAATTTCAAAGTGGCTGGGTTTGGTAACGGAAACATTATTGGTGTGAATATCATAATTTTGTCATTCTCCTACGACCCAAATACGGGAATATTGTCCATTCCGATCAACATTGGAATATCACATTACAGATTCGACATTGGCCGTGGCTATGACCCGCGCGCTTTCCAAAAGGCCACTTCAAACTTTGGGGGTCTTCCCATCAATATATTGAACAATGCGGTCAAGTACAACGGCCCTGTGGTTAACAGTGCTAGACCGGATGTCTGTGCTCCCTGCTTACCGCCTCCAGCATATCCAACTGACACACTGCCAGTGGTATCCAGCTCCATTGCTGCGACTACAAGTAGTACCTCGACGGCAAGCAGCACTCTGACTACTACCAGCAGTAGTAGTACCCCTACTACTACCAGCACGCTGACTACTAGTAGTAACCCTACTACTACCAGCACGCCGACAACTACCAGCACGCCAACTACTAGTAACACGCCAACTACTAGTAGCACGCCAACTACTACCAGCACGCCAACTACCTCTAGTACCCTGACGACGTCCAAGACGACTACTACTACCAGTTCCCTGGCTACTTCCGTTGCTGCGACTAGTACCAAAGCTCCAGCTAGCTCTAGTATTCCGGTAACCTCTAGTGCTCCAACAAGCTCTAGAGCTCCGGTAAGTTCCACCGCTCAAACTAGTCATGGTGAAGCTTCAAGCTCGATCGTTCCTCACAGCTCTCACACGCCTTCACCGTCTGTTGCACCATCAAGCTCGAAAGCAGTTCACAGTTCTAGCGTCCAGTCCAGTTCAAGCGCCCAGGCTGGTTCGATCGTTTCTTCTGGAACTGGTGCTCACTCTAGTGCCAGTGTAAGCCAAAGCTCTGAGACCTTTTCTGGTCACAGCAAGCCTAATTCAGTCACAGAAGCCACTGCAAGCGTTGCACCTGGTGCTGGTGCTGCGTACATCACTGTCACCTCAGGAGGATCTACAAAGACGATCTTGTTAACTACGACGACTACAACTAACACCTGCCCAGACACCTTCACTGGCCCCTCTACATTGACAACCAAGACAGCCGTAACTGGTACTCCAGGCGTTCCTGCTGCGCCTGCTTCCCCCGGATCTCCTGGCTCGCCTGGATCTCCTGGCTCCCCCGGATCTCCTGGTTCCCCGGGGTCTCCTGCCGCACCTGGATCTCCTGCCGCACCTGGCTCCCCCAAGGCTCCTGGGTCTCCTGGATCCCCTGGGTCTCCTGGGTCTCCTGGATCCCCTGGGTCTCCTGGCTCCCCCGGTTCTCCTGGCTCCCCCGGTTCTCCTGGCTCTCCCGGTTCTCCTGGCTCCCCCGGTTCTCCTGGCTCTCCCGGTTCTCCTGGTTCCCCCGGATCTCCTGGTTCCCCCGGTTCCCCAGGTTCTCCTGGTTCTCCCGGATCTCCTGGTTCCCCCGGTTCCCCAGGTTCCCCCGGTTCCCCCGGTTCCCCCGGTTCCCCCGGTTCCCCCGGTTCCCCCGGTTCCCCCGGTTCCCCAGGTTCCCCTGGTTCTCCTGGTTCTCCTGGTTCTCCTGGTTCTCCCGGATCTCCTGGTTCCCCCGGTTCCCCTGGTTCCCCCGGTTCCCCTGGCAAAGTCAGTCCTTCCACTTCTTCTACGCGAGCCCCCACGATTACCCCATTGGTGCCCAACTCGGCCCCATCCGTCGGCATGTCATGGACCATCGCTCTCATTTCCTTGTTGAGCATGCTACTCAACTAAGGTCCTCACTATCCTTTTCGAGCCTGACAACGGCATCTTTTCTTCTATAGATTGATTTCCAGTATTAGATACCCTTTTTACAAAACGTAGCACATCCTACTGAGTAATTAAGTCGGAATATTCCCGTGACGTTCCAACCCAAGAGTGGAGTACGCTATATAGTGCATAGTGATTCTTTCACGCTACAATTTATTCGAGGGTGGCCCTCTAAAAGTGACACAAAGCATACTTATCATAGGTTAGTGGTGTCACCGCAGGTGGCTGACAAGAGGCTTTGGGCGGCATACTCATTTTTTGCAGCCACTTGTATGCAGCACCGCGATACTCGAGGCTGAGAGTACCAGCAAAATGTTGCCGGAGCGTAGACGGCGCTGAGAGATTTTGCCTGCCCATTCAGGGTAGAGCCTCTTTCTACTATATAATGGTAGGGTAAACGGCTATCCTTATTAAGAGGGATTGTGAGCTTTGTGTTGGAAATGCTTACTTCGGTTTCTTACACTCAAGAGTTTGGCACCCCATGATCCACACCAAGCGGCCCTCGGAACATGGGGACCCTCGGATATTTCGTAGCAAAAGTACGTTTATCGAGTCTGTCGACGCTAAATTTGTGCGCGAGCCTCAGTAATTGGCAGAACCTTTTATGAGGCTCTTAGCGTTTTTGTTAAACAGACATGGCAATTGCAGTTTCGTCTGCGGCATCAGGAACTCAGAGAGTAAGAACACAAGCTGCGGCCTGCTCAGTTGAGATGGTATTCGCGCAGCATTTTGTGCTGCGCTGGCTGGGGGAGCCACGTGAAGCAACCTCGCGAGCACTTCCCACAGCACGGCCAACGCGGGTAAATAATAATGCACCCCAACAAAGCGCCCCCAGCGTGCATTGTAGAAAGGAGTTATGCATTAAGTTCGAGCGGAGATGCGCCTGGTTTACGAATCGGCAAAGTGAGCATGTGGGGCTCAGCACAGCAGACGAGAAATAACTTGGCCACACGATGGCTTGATGGCCCTGCTTTGGGGAGCTGCTGCTCGTCACGGCCAGTTGGCCGTGACGAGCAGCACGAGAGCTGCGCCACGCGAGACGCCCTCCTGTGTTTACTGGGGAAAGCATAATTGCCGTATTTGGCAGGCACAGCACCAGTTCCCAAACCGGGAAGGGTGCAAAATAGAGTTAAAGTTTAGCCCGACATCGTTTCGGCAAGTGTCTCGGCCGGCGTTTGAAGTACTGTTATGCATGGCTTAAATGCACGGCGGCTGCTCCATTCTACTGCAGATAGCCAGCGCGCAGACTGCGCCCTTCGCTAGTGGTACGCTGCAAACCGGGCACAGAGTAACGTTGTGTCCACGCGGCGGCGGCCCACCATACTTGAGCTGGAGAAGGGCCAGCACCACGGCCTTCCGTGGCACCTGCACGTCCATGGCGCCTGCACGACCTTCCATGGCGCCTGCACGGTCCTCCATGGCGCCTGCACGGCCATCCATGCATCCCCTGTCTTCTCGAGGGCCCTACGGAGCTCCCAGTCACAGATACTATATGACGCAGCGCTTCGACTGCTGACGCGTACCCCGCCGCCGGTGAGGCGACATCCTGGCGGCCGCAGCAAGCGACTGAGAGCACGTGCTCTCTATCACGTGCACAGGTCCTCATCGCCTGCGCCGGTGCAGTCCGGCTTCAGCACATGCTTGCAGCACCCGAGGCCTGTCACATGCAGGCGACATCGCGCCCCGCCTGCTGACGTCCAGGTGCCAAATAAGCTTTGGTGTTGCTGCGGAGGGACATACATAAGACGCCCGCCATGGATAGCCTCCTTCTGCCCATTATGGTGAGTAAGTCGCGCTTCTTCGACCCCACGACGGCGCCATACCTCAACCCTGCCACCGAGCGGCGGGTGGTGTTGATCACCGGCGGCCACAACGGCCTTGGGTGGTACACCTCGTTGCACTTTTTCCTCCACGGCTACGTGGTGTACATGGCCGGGCGCAGCGAGGAGCGCATGGCCAAGGCCATCGACGAGATCAAGGCCGAGGCCCAGGCTCGCGCCGACAAATACAGCGACAAGGACAAGATCCAGCGGTGGGTGGGCGAGTTGCACACGTTGCGGGTCGACCTCCTCGACCTCCAGCTGGTGGTGGAGTGCGCCGGACTGTTCCAGATCAAGGAAGACAAGCTCCACATTCTCGTGGGCAACGCCGGGCTATTGGGTGTGCCGTTTGCGATGACCGACGACGGGTACGAGATCCAGTACCAGGTGAACTTTGTGGGCCACGCACTCCTCACGCTCCGGCTCTTGCCCCGGTTGCACGCCGCCAAGACCGACTCGTTTGTGCCGCGCGTGGTGCTCTTGAGCTCCATTGGCCACCACGCGGCGCTCCGCTGGGTGCCGCCCGAGCAGCAGAGCAAGAAGGTGCTCAACCTGGTGCAGCTGATTGTGCGCTACGCGCGCGCCAAGCTCGCGGTGATCCACTTTGTGCGCATGTTGGCCCGCGAGAACCCCGGCATCCTCTGCTTCTCCGTGCACCCTGGCGTCATCGACGACACCGCCTTGTACGACGTCTACTACAAGAACTTCAGCGTGTTTGCGCCCGTGGCCCGCGCCTCGTTCAAGGCCGTCAACACCGTCATCGGCGTGCTGACCGAGCAGGGCTCCATCGCGGCGCTCGCGGCGGCGTTGAACCCCAAGTTCACGTTGGAGGACAGCGGCCGCTACTTGACCCAGGGCGGTGTCTACGGCACCCAGTCGCGCGTGGCCAAGAACGACAAGTTTGCCGCCGTCACTTGGGAGTGGAACATCAGCCAGTTGCAAAAACGCGACTTGTTGGCGACAGAATGATCCTGCTGCGCGCGGCCGCAACGAAGCGGCCGCGCTCATGGACTTGCCAGCACTATGGCCCGACTTTCTTTATTTAATCATGGACTACTCGATCTTGATGCTTGCGCAGTGTAGACTCTGCCTGCTGGGCCGTAGTCCGTTGGCGCCCTCCGCCGTTTCGATGCACCGCCGGCGGCGACGCAGCGGGTGCCCGCCAGGCGGCGCCGGCAGAAATCAACGGTTCGCCGACTCTGGCCGGGCCTGCTGCAGGGGTCGAACCCTGGGCACCGCGGCTGATTCCTGCAACTACTCTGTCGACAAAATCTACAATTCCTTCCTAGCGCTCACCCGTCGCGCTGCAGCCCTCACTCCACTCTACGCACAGACCTCTCCCCATGCCGCCACCGCTGACAGAAAGAACGACCACCGGGTCCCCAGCCAAAGCCGCTGGTACACGTGACTGTTCACGTGATATATTGCATGACGGCGTCCGCCGCCAGACACCAGCCCTTATCAGTACAAACGTGCTGCGCAACCGTGGCACTTCTTCCTCTTCTTCTTCCTCTTCTTCACTTGGCACATCCGCGGCGGCTACGCGGTTCCTGTGCAGCAGACTGGCTTCTCTGACTTTCCTTCCCCATGTTTGCCGTCTTGAGCGGGCTCTGCTCGACGGTGTATCCGCTCTTTGCCTCCTACCGCTGCCTCGAGGAGTACATGGCCCTCGCCGGGCTGATGTCGCAGGCCAACATCAATGTCTACGGCGTGAGCGTGTCGCTCGCCGGGCTCGTCAACGGCGCCAGCGCTGAGGGCGACAGCAGCAGCAAGGAGCAGCTTCTCCAGCTCCGGCTCGCCCGCGTGCAAAAGTGGCTCGTGTACTGGATTGTGTTTGGCGCCTGGACGGCGGCGGAGCTGGTGCTCTTTTTGCGCCGCGTGGTGCCGTTCTACAGCCTCGTGTCGGTTGCGGTGCTGGTGTGGCTCGTGGCGCCCATGGCGCTCGGCGCGGCCGCGCCGACCGCGGCGGCAGCGTACCGCGCCCAGGACGACTTGCGGGCGTTCTCAGACACCGGGTGCGGGCTCGTGTACTTCCGGCTCCTCAAGCCGGTGTTGGGCGGCGAGCTCCGCGCGCTCAGCGGCGTGGTGGGCGGACGGCTTCTGCCGTGGCTCGAGCGCGCGCGCGGGCTTGCCCAGCGGCCGCCGGAGCCGCGTGCGGCGCTGGGCGTGGCGGGCTACGTGCTGAGCATGCTCTTTGCGCAGACGCCGGCCCCGCAGGCGGGGCCCGAGCCGGCGCGCGACGACGAGGACTACACGATGGTGGACAAGCCCGCTGAGGGCGAGACGGTGCGGCGGCGCGGCTGGCTCTGGTAATGCGATGGATTTTTGGCTCTCTTGTAGGACACGCCCACCAGGCTACGGGAAACGCTGTCAGGGTGTGGCGGTTATGGCGGGCAGGCAGGGCGGAGGCCGCCCATGCGCGTATGTACAGGCTAGAGGTTGAGGAAGTGGGCCACGGCGTCGCGGTCGCGCTGCAGCTCGCGGTGGCGGGCAAGGTCGGCCACGGCGGCGGCGCCGCGGTCGCGGGCGGCGGCGGGGATGTAGCGGTCGGGAAGCTCGGGCTTGTTGTACAAGCCGCCAAACGCCGGCGAGCGCTTGCGCCGGTCCAGCCCCACGGCGTTGGTGGCCTCGATGGCGGCGCGCTGGTTGTCCACCATCTCGTCGTTGGCGGCCTCCACCGCGGGAGCGAGCTCGGGCCACACAAACGGCTCCTCCATGTCGACGGTCATCTTCTTGTACTGGGGCCCGCGGTAGCGGCCGAGGTCGTCGGGCCCGCGCATCCACCGCGCGTGGAGCAACTGCACCGTCACGTTGAGCGCGCGCAAGCCGTACACGTGCCACAAGTAGTCGCGGAGGTCCATCTTGTTGAAGCTGCGCGGCACAAGAAACTTGGCCTGGTACGGCGTGTGCTTGGCGTTGGGCCGCAAGAGACACACGCGCGCCTTGGGGAAGTACACGCGGGTGCCGCCCACGGCAAAGTGCGGCCGCCCGGTGGCCACCTCCTCCTGGTACCGCTCCCAGTTGCGGCGCGCAATCACGTCGCTGTTGGAGCGGAACTTGATCGGCACCGGCTTGCCCTCCTCGATGTACCGCCGCTTGATGTCGAACGCGGGGAAGAGCGTGTCCCGGACGCTCTGCAGCAACAACGGCGCCCGCTCGCGGCGGAACCCGTGCCGCGCCGGCTCGAGGTCGACGTCGTCGGCGTGCACGCGCGGGTAGTCGCGCGGGTTGGCCTTGTGGCGGAGCGCAGCGGCGCGCGTCACGCTCAAGCTTCGCACAGCAAATCGGCCGCCGGCCGCGCTGGCGGCGCCAAACACAGAAAACATGGCTGCTGCGATGGCCGCCGGCCGCGAAAAGGATTTGCGCGCTTTGTGTCACGTCGTGCGCGCACCGCACTGGTGAAAAACCGCCGCCGCCGCCAGCCCCGCCGGCCACCAGGGAGGATGTCGCAGAACGAGGATGCCTACGGCTACGACGAGCAGATCACGCCCGAGGACTGCTGGACGGTGATCCTGTCGTTCTTCCAGGAGAAGGGCCTCGTGTCGCAGCAGCTCGACCTGTTTGACGAGTTCATCGAGACCACCATCCAGGAGCTCGTGTGGGAGGATCTGCACCTCGTGCTCGACCAGCCCGCCCAGCACACCTCGGAGGCGGACCACGAGAACCGGCGGTACGAGATCACCTTTGGCAAGATCTACATCTCCAAGCCCACGCAGACCGAGGGCGATGGCACCACCCACCCCATGTTCCCGCAGGAGGCCCGCCTCCGCAACTTGACCTACTCCTCGCCGCTCTACGTCGACATGCTGAAGAAGGTGCTCAAGCTGGACGACAATGTCGCCCGCGAGAACGAGCTCGAGTGGGTCGAGGAGCGCATCCGCGACGAGGAGCCCGTCACCAAGGTCTACCTCGGCAAGGTGCCCATCATGCTCCGCTCCAAGTTCTGCATGCTCCGCGACCTCGGCGAGCACGAGTTCTACGAGCTCAAGGAGTGCCCCTACGATATGGGCGGCTACTTTGTCATCAACGGCTCCGAGAAGGTGCTCATTGCCCAGGAGCGCTCCGCCGCCAACATCGTCCAGGTGTTCAAGAAGGCCGCCCCGTCCCCGGTCTCGCACGTGGCAGAGATCCGCTCCGCCCTCGAGAAGGGCTCCCGCCTCATCTCCTCCATGCAGATCAAGATGTACGGCCGCGACGACAAGGGCACGGGCTCCCGCACCCTCAAGGCCACCTTGCCCTACATCAAGGAGGACATCCCCATCGTCATCGTCTTCCGTGCCCTCGGCGTCGTCCCGGACGGCGACATCCTCGAGCACATCTGCTACGACGCCAACGACTGGCAGATGTTGGAGATGTTGAAGCCCTGCGTGGAGGAAGGCTTCGTCATCCAGGAGCGCGAGGTCGCCCTCGACTTTATCGGCAGAAGAGGCGTGCTCGGTATCCGCCGGGAAAAACGTATCCAGTACGCCAAGGACATCTTGCAGAAGGAGTTGTTGCCCAACATCACCCAGGAGGAGGGCTTCGAAACGAGAAAGGCCTTCTTCCTCGGCTACATGGTCAACCGCTTGCTCTTGTGCGCCTTGGAGAGAAAGGAGCCCGACGACAGAGACCACTTTGGCAAAAAGAGATTGGACTTGGCCGGGCCCCTTTTGGCCAACTTGTTCCGCATCCTTTTCAGAAAGTTGACCAAGGACATTTACAACTACATGCAGAGGTGTGTCGAAAACGACAAGGAGTTCAACTTGACCTTGGCCGTCAAGTCCCAGACCATCACCGATGGCTTGCGCTACTCCTTGGCCACCGGTAACTGGGGCGAACAGAGAAAGGCCATGAGCTCCCGCGCCGGTGTGTCCCAGGTGTTGAACAGATACACCTACTCCTCTACCTTGTCCCACTTGCGTCGTACCAATACCCCCATCGGCCGTGACGGTAAGATTGCCAAACCGCGCCAGTTGCACAACACCCACTGGGGCCTCGTGTGCCCCGCCGAGACCCCGGAGGGCCAGGCGTGTGGCTTGGTCAAGAACTTGTCCTTGATGACTTGCATCTCCGTCGGTACCCCGTCCGAGCCCATCTCCTACTTCTTGGAAGAGTGGGGTATGGAGCCTTTGGAGGACTATGTGCCTTCCAACTCCCCCGACTCCACCCGTGTGTTTGTTAATGGTGTGTGGGTGGGTACCCACCGTGAGCCCGCCCAGTTGGT
Source organism: [Candida] ascalaphidarum (assembly GCA_030674335.1). Taxonomy (NCBI): domain Eukaryota; kingdom Fungi; phylum Ascomycota; class Pichiomycetes; order Serinales; family Debaryomycetaceae; species [Candida] ascalaphidarum. The sequence continues at coordinate 21,797 of JAKTYC010000023.1, forward strand.
AGACACCATGCGCAACTTGAGAAGAAGAGGCGACATCTCCCCCGAGGTATCCATCATTAGAGACATCAGAGAGAAGGAGTTCAAGATCTTTACAGACGCTGGCCGTGTTTACCGTCCCTTGTTCATCGTGGACGACGATCCGGACTCTGAAACCAAGGGCGAGTTGATGTTGCGCAAGGAGCACGTCCACAACTTGTTGAACTCTGAGTATGGCGAGTACGACGACGACCAGGGCAATGCCTACACTTGGTCATCGTTAGTGAGCGACGGTATCGTGGAGTATGTTGACGCCGAAGAGGAGGAAACCATCATGATCGCCATGACCCCGGAGGACCTCGATGCCAGCAGAAGCACCCTCAGCGAGACCCAGCAAAAGAGCCTCCAGATGGAGGAGCAGGAGCTCGACCCCGCCAAGAGAATTAAGCCCACCTTTAGTGGCAGCACCCACACTTTCACCCACTGTGAAATCCACCCCTCCATGATCTTGGGTGTGGCCGCATCCATCATTCCCTTCCCCGACCATAACCAATCGCCCCGTAATACCTATCAGTCGGCTATGGGTAAGCAAGCCATGGGTGTGTTCTTGACCAACTACGCTGTCAGAATGGACACCATGGCCAACATCTTGTACTACCCGCAAAAACCATTGGCCACCACCCGCGCCATGGAGCACTTGAAATTCCGTGAGTTGCCTGCGGGTCAGAATGCCATTGTGGCCATTTCGTGTTACTCAGGCTACAACCAGGAAGATTCCATGATTATGAACCAGTCCTCCATCGATAGAGGCCTCTTTAGGTCCTTGTTTTTCAGATCTTACATGGATTTGGAAAAGAGACAGGGTATGAAGGCATTGGAGACGTTCGAGAAACCTACCCGCTCCGACACATTGAAGTTGAAGCACGGTACCTACGAGAAGTTGGATGACGACGGCCTCATTGCTCCCGGTGTGCGGGTCAGCGGTGAGGATATCATCATCGGTAAGACCACACCGATCCCTCCCGACGCTGAGGAGTTGGGTCAAAGAACCCAGTACCACACCAAGAGAGATGCGTCCACGCCTCTTAGAAGTACCGAGTCTGGTATTGTCGACCAGGTGCTCTTGACCACAAACGGTGACGGCGCCAAGTTCGTCAAGGTGAGAATGAGAACCACCAAGGTTCCCCAGATTGGTGACAAGTTCGCCTCTAGACACGGTCAAAAGGGTACCATTGGTGTCACCTACAGACACGAGGACATGCCGTTCACGTCACAGGGTATCGTGCCCGACTTGATCATCAACCCGCACGCCATCCCGTCTCGAATGACGGTGGCGCACTTGATCGAGTGCTTATTGTCGAAGGTGTCCTCCTTGTCCGGTCTCGAGGGCGATGCGTCTCCTTTTACAGATGTCACGACCGAGGCCGTCTCCAAGTTGTTGAGAGAACACGGCTACCAGTCAAGAGGCTTCGAGGTGATGTACAATGGCCACACGGGTAAGAAGTTGATGGCACAGGTCTTCTTTGGTCCCACTTACTACCAGAGATTGAGACACATGGTGGACGACAAGATCCACGCTAGAGCGCGTGGCCCGGTGCAGGTGTTGACGAGACAGCCGGTCGAGGGTCGTTCCAGAGACGGTGGTTTGCGTTTCGGAGAGATGGAGAGAGATTGCATGATTGCTCACGGTGCTGCTGGATTCTTGAAGGAGCGGTTGATGGAGGCGTCAGACGCCTTCCGTGTGCATGTGTGTGGCATCTGCGGCTTGATGTCGGTGATTGCCAACTTGAAGAAGAACCAGTTTGAGTGCCGCTCGTGCAAGAACAAGACCAACATCTACCAGGTGCATATTCCCTATGCAGCCAAGTTGCTTTTCCAGGAGTTGATGGCGATGAACATCTCGCCCCGGATGTACACTGAGCGGTCGTTGAACACCGTGCGTGTTTGATGTACCATTATGAGGGAAAAAAATATCCATTGTATTTTAATATAAGTTAACATAGGACCAGCCTTCATGCCCTCGTATGTGAAGGTGACAGAATCGATGGCGACGTTTTAACAATTTGCGCCCGCCAACGGTGCCCATCTGGACTGGCATTGATTGGTATGTGCACGCTTGTGCTGAGGGTCTTGGGAGGCCGTTTACTTCTTTTGCAGCACATCTGTAGACCACACCGATTTGCACGGCACCTCAATCGCGTGCTATAAAAAGCTGTCATTTCCGCTGTATTTTCTACACCACGCTCAGTTCCTCATTAGCTGTATAATAAGTTCTTGCGTTCTGGCGAAAATCGCCTCTATGTACATCCCTGGGTCCAATACGGACACGCTTACTCGGCCAAGTACTTGGCACGAAGCTCAGCAGTGGCGCGCTCCTGGGCCTCGAGCTCGAGCACCTTGCGCTTCATCTCTGGCACCTCGTCAGCAAACGCGACCAAGTTCTGCTTGTACGGATGCTCATCGCCGTCAAACACCTTCAAGCGGTCCATGCGCACGAGCCGGTGCTTGTTTTTGGGGATCATGCCCTTGACGGCGCGGCGGAGCACCTCGGCGTAGCCCTTGTTGGCAATCATGCGCTCCATCGGCACCAACTTGAGCGAGCCCGGGCGCGTGGTGTGCAGCCAGTACGTCTTCTGCTGCATCTTGTTGCCCGTCACCTTCATGTGGGCGGCGTTGGTGACCACAACGTAGTCGCCATGGTCGCGGTTGGGGCTGAATGTGGGCTTGTGCTTGCCCTGGAGAGTCAAGGCGATGCTGGCGGCGAGACGACCGAGCGTGCGCGATTCGGCGGCCACGTCGACGTGGTGCCACACCCGCGTGAGCGCAGCCACGGAGTTGCCGATGCGCTGCGACATGGTGGTGGAAGAAGCGGGGCCGGCGGTGGTGAAAAAGTCAATGTCGCATGTCGCGCAAATTTTCACCATGTCGCGCACTTCAACATGTCGCGCGCCGGGCGACACACCGTCACCATGTTCTTCCTCAAGGACTTGTCGCTCAACTTGACGTTGCACCCGTCGTACTTCGGCCCCCAGATGGGCCAGTACCTTCGCGACAAGTTGTTGAGCGACGTCGAGGGCACGTGCACCGGACAGTTTGGCTACATCGTGTGCGTGCTCGACTGCATGAACATCGACGTGGGCAAGGGCCGGGTGGTGCCGGGCTCTGGCATGGCCGAGTTCGAGGTCAAGTACCGCGCCGTGGTGTGGAAGCCGTTCAAGGGCGAGGTGGTGGACGCCGTCGTCACCACCGTCAACAAAATGGGATTTTTCGCCGACGTGGGGCCCCTCTCGGTGTTCGTCAGCACCCACCTCATTCCCTCCGACATGAAGTTCAATCCGTCCGCAAACCCGCCCGCGTACGTGTCGCTGGACGAGAACATAGAAAAGGGCTCGCGCGTGCGGCTCAAGATCGTGGGCACCCGTACCGACGTGAACGAGATCTACGCCATCGGCAGCATAAAGGAGGACTACTTGGGGCCCAGCCCGATGTGATGTACCATAGATAGATGTATTATATGTGGAACGAAGCAGACCAATGATAGTTACACCTGCTTGCTACGCTGGGTGAAATGCGACTCTATTAGCTATAGTACAGTCATGTCGTGTCGTGATGCCGCGGGGGTTGCGGCGTCTGGAGCTGGAGCGAGTCCACTTGGTTGTGCAACGGAGACACCGACGTGCCCAGCTCGAGGCTGAGTGCGTCGTTGCTGATGCCGATGCCAAGGAGACCCACCACCTTCTGCTTTTTGTTTGGAGTAGTGGCGTCGTCTGCGTCAGCTTGGTCGCTGGCCAGTGGTGCGCCTGCAGCGACGCCGGCCATGGCGGGGGTCGATTTGCTGGCAGAAATCTGCGGTCGAGGGATCGGCGGAAGGGCCACACTCTGGTCATGCGACCGCTTGAGGTTGTCAAGTCCAGAGTACCCGACTGGAGGTGGTCCCGACCGAGGAGGGACCAGCGGCGGAGGAATGTGCGCTGGGTAATCATAGCTTGAGTACGCCCTTTGGAGTCGATCTGTACCTTGATTCTGTGCCTCGGAGTGCTCGCGAAGGCTTCTCTGTATTTCTTGAATCATCAACGAGTGCCGCCGCTGTTCTTCCTGGCGCTCCGTGAGCCGTTGGTTCATTGAACCGATTGACTCCCTCATTGCTGCCGGATAGAGAGCAGCGTTGGTGGCGGAAAACGATTGTTGTACCGATGAGTTGGGAAACTGCGTCTCCACGGGTAACAGTGTCCCTTGTGGAGGGACAGAATATCCATTTCTTACTGACGTACCCGTGCCTTCTGGAGGCCCCGCTGTCAGCACTGGGCTTTGAGTGATATTTGGAGAGCCACTTGCGGTTGCTGCGCTTTCTGCATGGTTATGGTTCTGTAGCAGGTCGTAACCCTCTGTGGCTGATGCTGTTGGGCGGTTTGTAATGAAGCGATTCAAGTAAAGTGATGTGGGAGTGGTTGGAAAGCCAGTTTCCGATCGTTTGACGGCAAAGTCTGGAATACTGTGGGCAAGCGCAGTACCCATTGTCGGCACATCCTCCTCATCCGAGCTTATCACAATAACCGAGTCGTCAACAGTGGACAGGGCTGGCCGACGTGGAGGGCGAGGTACCCGCGGTGGCAAGGGTGGACCCTCCAACTGTGTGTTTTGCCGTATTTGGACGGGTGCAATTATGGCACCCGCTGGAGCAAAATTTTCCACAAAGTTGCTCATGCTTGTATCTGATGAGAGTAAATTTGGTAGTTCTACCCCAGAGTTGGTGTCTCTTCTTGGGGTGCCATACACCAACGGCCGCGGGAGTACTTGTGAAAGCGGCACGTCGTCGCCGTCGCTGGATGGATGGTTTCTAGCGTTTTCACCGGTTCCACTCGTAGATAACGTGGCAGTGGCGGTGGAATGCGATGATATGGGTGCAGGGCTCTCTGTCCCTGTAGGGGGTGCCGTATGGTAAGCGCCGATACTTGTGATGCTAGGTAGCGTACCGCCTGGGATGTTGGATATGTCATGATTCCATGGGGAATCAAAGTTGGTGTCAGACCCATCGTCTGGTCTCGGAGTGAAGGTGGACTTGCCATTCTCGGACACGAGATTCTTGGTATCGGCCGAGGATGCTAGATGAATTTGGGATAAGGAACCCGTGGGAGAGCTGGCAGCAGGCGGGGCCGAAGCTGGGGCCCCGGGCCCGTGAGCGCTGGCATCCTGGTTTTGAATGGGGGCATCGCCGTCGTCGTCGCTGTCCAATGAGATGATTTCGACCACGTCCTGCTCTGCAGTCTCCTTTTTGACTTGGACCTGGGTAGCAGGGGTCAGACTCTTGTTGTTGCTGTCCGGCTCCTCTACTGCGGTCCAGGAGCCGTCGGGGTTGAGCACGACGTTCTCGGTGTCTTCGGGAGTGAGCTGGAGGATCGTGTTGAAATACTCGGATATGGCGAGGTGCGAGAGCTCAACCTTGATGGAACACACGGGGCAGATCCAATTGGGGAGCTGCTGCTGCAATGCCAAGAAAGAGAAGGCGTCGAAGCACTGGATGTGGCGGCAATGAACCGAGCGGGCGGGGTGCTTCATACGCAGGTAGCTCAACGGGCACTTGAGGGAGACTGTGGTGGTGGCTATAACTAGCTCGTCGTCGTCGTCGTCGTCGTCCTCGCCGTCGCCGGCACCGGTGTTGGAGCGGCGAATGTCGGCCACGGTCTCGTCCTCGGCGATGGGCGCGCGCTGAAGCACGCGCTGGAGGAGATCCTCGGCCGACACGGGGCGCACGATGTAGACGTACAAGAGAAAGTCCTCAGTGGAGTTGACGTAGGTGAGCTCGATCTTGTTGGTGCGGGGCGCGTCCACAAGAAGACGGGACACGTCGGGCGGCTTTGCGGTGCCCGGCTTGCCCTTGATGCCGCGGTACGAAAGGTCGCGGACGAGCTGGCCATTGACGCGGATTTCGCACGGGGTCGGGAACTGCACCAAGGCGCCGTTGGTGGCCGAGTTGCGGAGGTCGGCGGCACCGCAGAGGAGGAGCACGCGGTGGTCGCCCTGGAGCCACAAAGCGCGCTCGTGCTCGTCAAACACAAACTGGAGCCGCGTCTGCGCCCGCGACAGCGTGCGGAGCGCCACTTGCGGGCTGCCGTGGACCAACCGTCGCACGTCGTAGAACGGGTCCTCGCGGAAGTAGAGCGCGTGCCCGCGGTACGCGTGCAGCTGGCGGCCCTCAGGCACAGGCGGGGCTCGTGCGGCCGCGCGCTGCGCTGCGGGGCGACTGCCAGCCCGCGAGGGGGCGGCCCGGGCCATGTCGCCGACGGCGCCAGAGTAGTCGTACGCGCCCGTGCGAAGCGCCTCGTAGAGCGCCGCGTAATGCGGGAGCGGCTGCCCGTGCACCGCCTTGAGCACAAGCGTGCGGATCGCTAGGAGCCGCACCCCGTCGCCAAAGTCCCGCCCCTGCTCAAAGTAGTTCACGATGCGCACGTACACCTCCTGCTTGCGGCCCAGCACGATGAGCAGGAGCGCGCGCGCGATGTCCTTGAGCTGCAGCATCTTCATCTGCTTGAGGTGCCCGAGCGTGTCAGCGACCTCATCGTCGCTCAACACGGCGGACGCAGCCATGGTGACCCACAGGGGAGAAGAACGCTGCTTATGGCACGTACTGCAGGCGCGGGAGAGTGTTGGACTGTGTGCAGGGGTCATCGCCTGCAGGCAGCACTGGCGTGGGAGACTGGAGGGCGGTGAGCCGTGGGCTGGGGAGAGTGTGGGAGGCGGCGTGGTAGTGGCGTGGCGATGGCATCGCGGTGGCATGGTGGAGGGGCGTTCTAATGAGGGTTGGGAATTTTTCGATTTAGGCATATTTTCTCACAACTGCAAAGCTGGCATCGAGGTCGCATACAGGACGTCGGATCGGGGCCTGGAGATAAATTTACTAAGAATGCCACTAATCATTTTCACAGCATGAAGTTGGCGGGATGTATGCTAATGGCGCGGTGGTGGTTCAGCTTCGAAGATTAGTTTTGAGCAGGTTAGCCAGAATATCTCCGGACCCTACCTACTCTGTAGTGTAACCACGGCCATCCACCAGGAATTATTCTGCTGCAGCCAGGCAGGCTGCCCAAGCACTTCCTCTCGGCAGCACTGGCCGGCGGCGCTGTGCAGCCCTTCAGTAAGCTCCGCAGCCATGTGCTCCGAAACCGCTACACTGCTCCTCTGCGCTGCTGTATCTATCTACATACGCTCCACCGGCGTCAACCCCAACAACGTCATGCCGTTGTACAACACCTGCTTGGCCGCAGCGTACAACGCCAACCGCGCCAACGCCAACTGCTGCTCCTGGCCCGCCACCCACAAGATGTCGTAGCACAGCGACACAAGATGGGTCAAGCTGAACAAGTACGTCACCACCGTGGCCGGCTCGTGCGTGCTCAACGCTCTCTTCACGGTGTCGGGGTACTGCGCCAACGTGCGAACCAACTGCTCCGCCACCGGCTCGGTCAAGAGGCTAAAGTCGGCGTGCTCCAACTCCTCGTCGCTGATGCCGGCCTTGCGCTTCACCGACGCCAACCGCGAGTGCGCGTACTGCAAGTACGGACCAGTGTCGCCCTCGAACGAGGTCATCCTGTCCCACTTGAACTCGTAGTTGTTGATACGCTTCGACTGCATGTCCTGGATCATCACCGCGGAGATGCCCACCAAGTCGGCAATCTTGTCCGGGTTCTCGATCTGGGCGTACTTCTCCTCGTTCTTCTTCATCACCTCGTGCATCTTCTCCTTGGTCTCCTGCAAGATGTTGTCCAAGAACACCACCGTGCCCTTACGGGTAGACATACCTTGCACCATGCCAAAGTTGATGTGCTCCAACTTGCTGGCCCACTCAAAGCCCATCTGCTTCAAGATCTCAAAGAACTGGGCAAGGTGCAAGTCCTGCTGCGACGCCACCACGTAGATCATCTTGTCGAACTTGTAGGTGTCGTAACGCTTGATGGCCTCGCCCACGTCACGGGTCAAGTACAACGAGGTACCGTCGGACTTCTCCACAAGACACTTGCCGAGCTTCTTGTTGAACTTGGTCAAGTCGATGAGCTTGGCGCCGCGGTCAACGTGCACGAGACCACGGTCCTCAAACTTCTTGACGGCGTCGTGCATCAACTCCTTGGGCACCTGGGACTCGCCCGAGTACACGTCGTACTTGATGTTGAGGCGGGCGTAGGTGTCGACGTAGCGGGAAATGGACAAGTCACGGAAGCGAGCCCAGATCTTGAGGTTCTCCTCGTTGCCGTCTTCCATCTCCTTAAAGAAGGCGCGGGCGCGGGTGTTGGTGTCGCCGTCCTCACCCTCGGTCTCGATGTCCTTGTTGACCTTGACGTACACTTCGAACAAGTGGTTGATGGGGTCCAGCAACAAGGCGTCCTCGGAGCCGTACTTGGCAAAGCCCACGGCAAGAAGGCCAAACTGCTTGCCCCAGTCGCCGAGGTAGTTGATGCGGACCACGTCGTAGCCCGCCTTCTCGTACAAGTTGCTCAAGAAGCCGCCGATGATGGTGGAGCGGAGGTGGCCGGCGTGGAACGGCTTGGCGATGTTGGGGGACGAGAACTCCACCACCACCTTCTTACCGGTGCCGATGGGCAAGGAGCCGTAGTTGGTCTTGCGCGCCAACACGTCGTTCACCACGAGCTGGAAGAGCAGCTTGGGGTTGCAAAAGAACTGGAGGAACGGGCCCTCCGCGCGCACCTCGGACAAGAGGCCGCCCTTGGGGAACTGCTTGGACCACTCCTCGGCCTTCTCCTTGGGGTTGATGCCCTTGAGGCGCAACCGCGGGATGGGCACGATCAAGTCGCCCTTGGCGAGCGTGTTGGGGGTGTCGAGCGCCTGGAAGATGATGGCGCGGTCGACGGAGGAGAGCTGGTGCAACTGCTCGGTGACGTAGTTGCGGAGCACGTCGACCACGTTGACGTCCGGGTAGGAGCCTGCCACGGGCGCGGCGGTGCTGATGCCGAGGCGGCCAAGGCCGGAAACGAGGGGGGTCACGTCGCTCATTTTTCGCAGAAGGAGCGTGCGGTACATGGCCGCGCCGACCACCAACGAGTCACTAGCGATGAGGCGGTGCGCGCACGACCAGATCCCCCACCTGTCAAGCGCGCGGGGGAGGCGGCGCCATGACTTCTTTTGACGCCGGCCTCGGCAAGCTCGCGGAAATGGGCTTCAGCGCCGCCGACGCGCGCGCCGCGCTCGAGCACACGGGCGGGGACGTTGAGAACGCGCTCTCGCTCCTCATTCTGGGCGCCGTGCCCGCCGACACCGTGCTGGTGTCCAACGCCGCGGACATCCCCGATCTTGACGCACTCCGCCGCCCGGCCACGGTGGAGATTGCCGCCGACAGCAGCGACCTGGAGCAGAGTGTGCGCAGCGGCGGCGAGGGCGGCGAGGGCGGCGAGGACGACGAGGACGACGAGGAGAGCGAGGATGGCGAGGGCGGCGTGGACGCCATCGAGTTTGGCGGCACGGCGGTGGTGCTGAACTACGACGTGGGCTACTACGAGAACTACGTGCTCCCCCTCGCCAAGATCTTGTGCCAGGTGCCGGTGTTCCGCGCGCGGTTCGAGGCGGCGGCGACGGCAGAAGCGGCCGACAAGAACGTGGTGGTGCAGGCGGTGCGTAGCATGCTCAACGACAGCGGCGTGGTGGACGGGCAGGCGGTGCTCGCGCACCTCCCGCGGACCGAGTTCGACGCCGTGGAGGCGGTGGAGGACGCCATCCCCAAGTTCTACGAGTTCTTGGACCGCGTGCACCACGAGTACGTCCCCGACGCCCCGCGGCTCGAGCCCCTCTTCCGCATCGAGGTGGAGAGCCGCGACGAGGAGAAGACGCTGAAGGTGTACTTCTTTGAGATCGACGGCGAGTACCGCAGCCGCCTCCTTTACTCCACGCTCAACGAGCTCATCTGGGTAGACAACTTGGGCAACCTCAGCTTGGACTCCATCGGCGACGTGGTCACCTTCTACTACCTGAAGGACCTGACCCAGCTCGAGCTCCTCGAGGATGTGTACCTCGACATCTACAGCAGCGCCTACCTCGACCTCGTGCTCGAGATGAACCGCAAGCGCCACGAATTGGTGCTGCGCCGCAACACCATCACCCAGGAGCTCATGCTGCTCAGCTCCTTCGAAGGCAAGAAAATCGCCTGGTTCTTGCTGGACGCCGCCAAGTCCCTCCCCGATCCCGCCGCCGGTGACGTGGCCGCTCTCCAGGAAAAGATCGCCGCCGAAAAGGCCTCCTTGAACCACAGCCTCACCGAAGTCATCGCCGAGATGTCCAGGCTCGACATCTTCAACCACGACAATGTGCTCGAGTACATCCGCGCCCACAGCGCCCGCTTCCCCAGTCCCTACGCATTGTACGGCGTGGTGGTGTCGGACACCGAGTTCTACTTCAACAAGACGGGCCAGGGCTGGCACCACGTCGAGTTGCTGGTGCGCGGCCGCCGCGCCCGCGACTATTCCGTCACCGAGGTGCTGTTCGACGAGATGCGATCCGCCGTGTTCAACAACCCCTACCACGGCTACGCTTTGGTCTATGCCCGCAAGGAGGAGCTCATAGAGTTGTGAGGGCGCCGACGTCGCCAGCCGCACCGCGATTAAGGTTTCGAGGTTAGCATACATGGCGCAGCCAGGCAAAGCCTTCGCTGCGGGCGGAGCAGGGCATCATTGTGGACGGCGCCACCACCATCACCATCACCACCCACTTATTCGTGGAGGCATGTATATACGGGCAGGACCTATGTAATGTACGACCGACGCAGCGGGCAATTATTTTCAGGCAGGGTGCTGTCATTCTGTCGGTATTGTGGCCACATTGGGACAATAATCGCCGCAGTGGACACGCAGGAAATACTGGCGGCGCGCGGAGTGCGGGCACTGGTAGAGCCGCAACGCCGCCGTCGTATTTGGGGGACGCGCTTCAAACCACGAAGAGCCTCTCGCGCCAGTCCACGCCGGCGAAGCTACGTAGCCCCAGCCGCTTGGGTCTGCCACCCAGACATAGGAGCGGCCACAGGCTTGCCCGCGGCGCGCTCCTGCAGTGGTTCTAGACCCCGCTCAAGACAGCGCGGTCAAGTGCGTGCATGAAAGCGGCCGCTGCCGCATGCGCCCCACAGCTGAGCCGCGACGCCAAAGCTCGGCCACATCACGTCACACGAGGCGCGCTGCCAGCAACTGCCAGGACTGCCACCCGCTGTACCGCATCATTGGCCATGGGTTTCCAGCTGACGGCGATATTAAGGTGCGCGCCCGCAGGAAGCCCCGATATTTTCTTGCTGCGAGCGAATTGCTATTCTGGGCTCGGCTCCACCAGCCTATACGGTTTCGGCGAACGCACCCTGCGTCTGCGGCGCTAACGGCGGCCGTGTCCATGCCCAGGGCTATCTCGCGCTCGGGCGATTGCATGCCCCTCGTAGATGCGCGGGCCAGACCGCTTGCAGCGACCCGGATCCGCGCTCATACCCGCAAACATAGACGAAGAAATGCACCCCACGGCTGTACTTTCTGCGCTGCGCTGTCCGCGTTCGCACCGGCCTGCCCCCCACGGGCCCCCTACCACACTTGGAGGGCGGCGCGGTGGTGCCGGCCACGTCAGTTGTATGCTTGGCTGCTTGGCAGCAGCGCAGCTCGCTGCTATTGTTCTCTCATAACCGTCTCGTATTTCGGGCTCTATACACGCCGCTTCCGCCTCTATTTCAGATCGTTTTCTACTTCTTGCTCGCATCCGCTCCGCTGCCACCGACCCCCACCTGCGCCCCCACCATACCTCCCCCACGCTCCCCCCGCGCGATGCGCCGCAAAAGGTCCATTCTCCTCGTGGCGGCGCTCGCCATTGTCTGCATTCTTCTGTACGCGCATGCCCATCGCCAGCAAGGCATAGCGGCCGTCGCCGCCGCCAGCGCCCAGGAGGCGCGGCTGCTAGGCGAGCTCGTGGCGAGCGGCGACGCCATCACCGATATCACCGTGGTGCGCTGCCTTCCCTGGCTTGCGCGGTGCACCAAGAAGCACTGGACCGTGCTTGATCCGCCCGTCAACGTGTACCCGCTGCTGCTCTGGGGCGTGTTTGTGGCGTACCACGTTGCTGTGCAGCGTGGCACCGTGTCTGACGCGCCGGCGGTGCTCGTGGACGCCCGATTCGGTGGCCCCAACGGCTCGCGGGCCGCCACGGAAATCGCCGAGGCTGTCCCCCGCAACGACGACGAAGGGTGGACCGCCGTGGACACCCTCCTCGGGCCGCTCTGGCGCCGCCACGCGCCGCCCGACGCAGGCGAGCCCTTGGTGCGCGACGTCAACGTGCTCGTGGGCATCGACATGGCCGACCCGCGCCCGTATTGGGACCTCGATCCCGCCGCCGTGCCTGTGGCGAGCGCCCTCCCCGCGTACCTCTCGCTCTGCCGCGTGCGCCGCGACGACGAGCAGGCGGCGGTGGAGCAGGAGGCTGAGTTTGGCGCCTTGCGCGCCGCCGGCATCGCCCTCACCGCCAACCCGGACGGCAAGTTCAAGATCATGCAGCTCCTGGACACCCACATTGGCCAGGACTACGGCGCCTGCTTCCGCGACCGCGGCCAGGTGTGCAAGCTGGACGCCCGCACGTTGAACTTTGTTCGGGCGGCGCTTGCACGTGAGCGCACCGTCGACCTCATCGTCATCACCGGCGACCTCATTGACGCCCACCGCAGCCGCGACTTGCGCCTGGCCGTGCTCAAGGCGCTCCGGCCCGTCATAGACCTGGGCATCCCGTGGGTGTACACGTTTGGCGACCTGGAGTACCGCTCAATGGAGGAAAAGCACCGCATTCTCAGGTTTGTCTCCACCTTGCCCAACTCCTACAACCTGCCCGCGGGCCGCGGCACCATGAAGGGCCTCGCCAATTACAACTTGAAGGTGTTCAGCTCCAACTCCGCCGACAGCATTAATGCCAACGACCCCGACGCCATCATCACCGTGCTCGACTCGGAGAACCGCCGCATCTCCACCTCGCAGCTCAACTTTTTGCATCGTGTCACCCGCACCGAGCTGCCTGACATCTTCAAGCTCCTCTTCTTTCACTACCCGTTGCCCGACTTCCGGCCCTCGGGCAAGTTCCAGTTGGTGGGCGACTACAACGAGAAGCACTACATAAACTCCAACTCTGACGCCGACGCCATCGACGACATCATCAGCTGCGGCTACAACGTGGTCGCCGCGGGCCACGAGCACGAGAACGACGCCTGCCTCCGCACGAACCGGCCCATCTGGCTCTGCTACAATTCCGTCACCGGCGACTCCGGCATCACGCGCATTGAAAAGGACTACGACCGCAAGATGCGCTTGTTTGAGATGAACTTTAAAGAGCACCGCCTCCTCTCGTGGAAACAGAGCGAGAAAGACGGCAAGGCGTTCCACCACCAGTTGATCCACGAGTTCGCGGCACCGCCGCAGTGACCGCCATTCACTTCTACACTGTACTTTAGGTCTCCTAGGAAACAGGAGGGGTAATATTCATTTCCATAGATTGATTACTGTAGGTATGTACTGCACACAAACCTCATCGCTCGCGATGAGCTCGCCGCTCCATCTTTGAATACTACTGTTCTTTTCCTTCCCGCTCGCGCTCTTTCTCGCCCGCCGGCTCCGAAAACGGTCTCCACATACTAGCTAGTGCAAGCATCATGGGAAAGGCAAAAAAGACGAGAAAGTTTGCGTTGGTGAAGCGCACGTTGAGCTCCAAAGATCCCAGAATGAAGAAGCCCGAGGCCAAGAAGGCCGAGGCCGACCCTGAGCTCACCAAGTCGGTGCCGCAGGTGTCGCTGGCCTTGTTCTTCCAGTACAACTCGGCGATCAAGCCGCCGTACCAGGTTCTTGTCGATACCAACTTCTTCAACTTCAGCATCCAGAAGAAGGTGGACATCCACCAGGGTCTCATGAACCTTCTCTTGGCCAAGGCCATCCCCACCGTCACCGACTGCGTGATGGCTGAGTTGGAGAAGTTGGGGCCGCGGTACCGTATTGCGCTCCAGTTGGCTAAGGACCCGCGCATCCAGCGCCTCTCATGTTCGCACAAGGGCACCTACGCTGATGACTGTCTCGTGAACCGCGTGATGCAGCACAAGTGCTACATTGTCGCCACCAACGATGCCGACTTGAAGCGGCGCATCAGAAAGATCCCCGGTATTCCTTTGGTGAGTGTCGGCGGACACGCCTACGTCGTCGAGCGGTTGCCTGACGTGTTCTAACGCGCCGGTTTCCACCATGGCTCGGCCCGCAGGGCCGTGCGGGCACCCCTGCGTCCTTTTTTTTTTGACCACGGCAGCACTCGTGGCGCTACATATTTGCACAAGGCCCATGGCATGACTCTGGTGCACTGTGATGCGACATCACTTTGCGTTGGCCCACTGTGATGCGTACTCAGACGATGACAGCCTCGTTGGCGCTCCACCCGCTTCAACACCGTCTAGGCCCTCTTCTACGAGTCTCGGCCGCCGGTGCACAGAGATCGGTTTACAAACATCCAATTTACGTCATTTTTCTTATTGTAGATGTTGCGTCCGCCTACAGTCCCGCTGCGGGATGCCTCGCCCATCCGCCGCTCCAACTTGGAGCTCGTAGGTGACTTTGACAGACTCATGTTGCTCCAGGGCGAAAAGAGCCGCGCGCCAAAGCCTCGGCCAGCGATAGATGTCGAGGCGGTCATGTCCTACATTGATATGCTTGCGGAACTCAACGTGTGGTGTGAGCCCGTCTCTGAGCGCGGCAGTGAAGCGTATATGGCGTTGACCCGCAAGCATAATGCGCTTGTGCGGGCGGTACGGCGCTATCACATGAAAAAGGATATAATCGCCAATAGTCTCCGGCTCCATCTCATGCTCGCGACCGAGTCGGAGCCCGAGTTCGAGCCCGGGGACGAGCCTGAGCCACGGTCGGAACTCGACTTCGATAGCACCGACAGCTAGCCTACGTCAAGCAATGGGTAACATTAGCTGTATTCGTCTATAAATTAGTCTATTAATCCTCCTGCTCCTCCAAAAAGTTCAAAGCCTCCAAGGCGGCCTGGCAACCGGAGCCGGCCGAGGTGATGGCCTGTCTGTACTTCTTGTCCTGGACGTCACCGGCAGCAAACACACCGGGAATGGAGGTCTCAGTGGTGCCAGGGGTGGTCAAAAGGTAGCCGGTGTCGTCAGTCTTGAGCTGGTTCAGGAACACGTTGGTGGCAGGGACGTGGCCAATGGCGTAGAACAAACCATTCACGGGCAAGTCAGTAGTCTCGCCGGTCTTGTTGTTGTAGATCTCCAAGCTAGTAAGGAGCTTGCCGTCACCCTTGGCAACCTTGGCCTCGGTGTTCCACAAGATCTCGAGCTTGTCGTTGGCCTGGGCGCGCTTCTGCATGATGGTGGAGGCGCGCAATTGGTCTCTTCTCACCAACATGTACACCTTGGAACCGTACTTGGTGAGGAAAAGGGCCTCCTCACAGGCAGAGTCACCACCGCCAACCACGGCAAGAGGCTTGTTTCTGAAAATGGGCACGGCACCGTCGCACACAGCGCAGGCGGAAATACCCGTCTGCCAGTACTTGTCCTCGCCAGGAATGTGCATTCTCTTGGCGGAGGCACCGGTGGCAATGATCACGGCGTCGGTGGTGATGGGCTCAGCGTCCTCGTTGAACTCGGTCCAGAGCTTGAACGGACGCTTGGAGAGGTCGACCTTGGAGATGGTCTCGGTGATGATCTCGGTGCCGAAGCGGAGCGACTGCTGCTTCATCTTTTCCATCAACTCGGTACCGTTGATGCCCTGGGGGAAACCGGGGAAGTTCTCCACGTCGGTGGTGGTGGTCAATTGACCGCCAGCGGCAAAGCCATTGGCAAGGAGACCCTCGTACAAGGTGGGCTTAACCTCGGCCCGCGCAAGGTAGATGGCGGCGGTGTGGGCCGCAGGGCCGGAGCCGATGATAGTGATCTTGTGATGAACCATTCTGATTGATCTGATGAACTGTATTTTGTGTGAGTGCCGCAGCAGCTGCTGTAAATGTGTGGGTGAAAAGTGATGTCCTCGGAGGGGCCGCGCGCTTTTTATACTGCCGCGCACAAATCTGGGCCACCGCGCTTATTAACAATTACACTACCACCTCGGGCGCGGCCGGTGACAGAGAACGTTTGCTAAGCACGGCTATACGCAGTCTAGACTCTGTGGCGTTGGTAATCGCGGGAGCTCGATTGCTGTGTGCAGGAAGATTAGGCAGCGGGGCGGCTACTCGGAGTGGGCCGCAGACCGCTTGGCTACTCCGGAGAGTTCTCGAAGCCGGTGTTGGGAGGCGGCGCCGTGACATATCGCCATGGGTCTCGAGGTACAGCCATAGCCAGGGCTCGCCGCGGCTGCTGCGTCAGCACCCCCACGCCAGCCGCGCTCTTATCGGGATGTGCCGGCACGGCCGCCTCCACCTCAGCCTGTTTGCATCTTGCATGACGCCATGCCAGTGCTTAGAGAAGCCCCTATCGTTCATTAGATACATGGTTAACATACCTAATAGAATATTATATATATTAGTAGGTTTAATTATATCAGATGGAAATATATCTTATTCATCTAAAAAGAATTTAGAAAATAGTATATTTCAAA
>JAKTYC010000024.1:0-18604 GCA_030674335.1 [Candida] ascalaphidarum
ATGTGGCCCCCGTCCCCCTCCACGCTGCTGCGCGCGCGCACCAACCCAACGTCTGGCGCCATTCTGCAGGCGCGATCCCCGCCCGGGCAGTCGTGCCCGGCGGTCAGATCACGTGCGCCCATCGTTTTGCAGCCGCGGCCCACCCACCATAAAAGCACCGCTGCCGCCGCTGTTCTTTATGCTTCGCCGCGCCAGTGTTAGAGGCAGCCAGCTCCATCTCCGCGCGTTGCTGGGCGCGCGCCTGAACTTCCACCGCCCGGACCGCCCCGGGCTGATGGACCCCGCCGACGCCGCCGATGCCACCGCCACGGTGTTGGCGGACCAGAACGACGTCCAGAAGCTTCCCAACAAGGCCACGTGGCTCGACGCGCTCCGCGAGCGCGAGAAGCAGATGAAGGAGGGCCGGGTGCTCGACCTGTACTCGTACATGACGCCCAAGACCACCGAGGTGCGGGACAAGACGCGGGCCGAGTCCTTCACCTACCTTCTGTTGCCGTTCAAGGACGACAAGTGGCTCTGCGACGCCTACATCAACGCGTCCGGGCGGCTCCGGGTGGGGCAGTTGTTCCAGGACTTGGACGCGCTCGCGGGGCGCATCGCCTACCGCCACACCGCGCCAGCGGAGCCGGTGAATGTGACCGCCTCGGTCGACCGCATCTACATGGTGAAGAAGGTGGACGAGATCCTGCAGTACAACTTTGTGCTTGCGGGCAGCGTCACGTGGACGGGCCGCTCGCTGATGGAGATTGCCGTCAAGGGCTACGCCTTTGAGGACGCCGTGCCCAAGACCATCACCGAGGACCTGCTTCCTGCCGCCAACGTGTTCCTCGCCGCCAACTTTACCTTTGTCGCCCGCAACCCGTTGACGCACAAGCTGTTTGCCATCAACCGCCTCTTGCCCGTGCTGGAGCCGCAGTGGATCGAGTACCGCCGCGCCGAGCTGCACAACACCCTCAAGAAGATGTCGGCCAAGAACGACGGCGACGTCAAGCCCACCGACGAGGAGTCGCGCCTCATCCACGACATGTGGCGCTCGTCGCAGGCGCTTGGCGGCGGCGGCGAGCAGCTCCGCTGCAAGAACATTCTGTTTCTGCGCGACACCACCATGTCGTCCACCTTGTTCATGCAGCCGCAGTACCGCAACCGCCACTCGTACATGATTTTCGGCGGCTACTTGTTGCGCCAGCTGTTTGAGCTCGCCTACTGCGCCTCGGCGGCGTTCTCCAACGCCGCCCCGCGGTTCGTCTCCCTCGACTCCACCACGTTCAAGGCCCCCGTGCCCGTGGGGTCTGTGCTCCTGATGAGCGCCCTGGTGGTGTACACCGAGCACGTGCACGAGGACCACCATGCGGCCGAGGCCGACCTGCCGTTCAACTTCCGCTTGCCGGCCACCAACAAGCTCTCGCTGAACGAGCGCGCGTTCCTCCTGGAGCCGGGCACCTTGATCCAGGTCAAGGTCGACACCCGCATCCGCCTGCTCGAGAGCGCCGACCTGAAGGAGTCGGGCACCTTTATCTACTCTTTCTACGTGCCCAAGAACTCGTACGCGGCGGGGCAGCCCGCCTACTCGCTGGTGATCCCCCAGACCTACTCCGAGATGATGGACTACGTGGCCGGCCGCCGCCGTGCCGCCGCCACCGCCAAGTACGTGGCCACCTTGCCGCGCGACCCCGACGCCCGCGCCAGCAAGCTCTAGCCTGCCTCCGCCCCCCCCCTTGCCGCTGGCAATGTCATTTGCTATAGACTGGCTGCCACCACGCAATAGACTCGAGAACACGCTGTAGAACCACTGTCGATGCCCGGGTGCAACACACCTACAAAAAAAAAAACCCTTCGCCACACCATGATACAGCCGTCCAGCCATTGCTAGCCGACCTGCTACTGGCTGGCAGCCAGACTCCATCACCGGCCCTAGCCACGGTCGTCCCGCGCCCGAGATCTGGGGTTGGTGCGCGCACGCCGCACCTCACCTGGCGGCGCGATGGAGGTGCAACTACTCATGCCTGTGGAGGAGGAGGTCTCCGACGACTTCGGCTATAAGCTCGCTGGCGACGCGCGCGGGCTTGGCGTGTTCCCGCCGCTCGCGTGGGCGGGCCGTGAGGCCGCGGCATTGCTGCTTCTCGATATCAGCCCTGGCGGCCACTTTGCTTGTGCCAGCGATGGCCGCGTGGTGGTGGACACCACAGACGCGTTGCGCCGGGCCGAGCCCGGCGAGGACGGTGCGGTGCCGCTCAGCACGTTTTCGGGCGTGTTGGAGGTGGCTGGGGCCACTCAGGTGCGCTTTAGCCGCGACGGCAGCGTGCTCTACGTGGTGGCCGACGGCAGCCTTCAGCGCGTCGATCCCCGCAGCGTGGCGGCGGGAGCGGCACTCCAGCCTGTTGCGACGGACGGCCGCGTGCGCGCGGTGTATCCGGGCGCACAGCTTGCCTACGTGTTGGAGGACGGCACCGCCGTGGTGGGCGCCACCAGCACCACCGGCGTGACGGCGTTTGCGTGGGCCGGCGACCGGTACTGGATCGCCACGGGCGCCAGCGTGCGGTTGGCGGGCCCGGACGGTGCCACGCTTGAGACGGTGACGGCGGCAGGAGACGTGGTGTTTGTACAACCGTTGGGCGACGATGCTGTGTTTGCTGTCGAGTGCCGCGCCGACGACGGCGAGTACGAGTACACGAGCCGCGTGTTTGACCGCAACGCGGGCTGGGAGGGCACGGACGTGGAGACGGCGGCGCCGTTTGGAGCGTGCGAAGTGTACAACAACTACTACGCGGCGGACTTGCCGGCGTGGAACCCCGACGCCACCTATGTGTTTTTGGCGTCACGCATGGCCACCGAGGTCGGCGCGCTAGCGCTCGCACTGGGTACGGTTCGCGCCATCACCGTCGCGGACGACACCCGTGTGGCCCAGTTCCCCCTCAACGAGGAGACTGACGAGGACGTGCGCCCTGTGGGCATGGCTCTCGACACGGGCGATTTCACTGCATCCGTCAACGACCCGTGCGAGGGCGTTGACGTTGCCACGGGTGTATTGCCCCGCTTGTGGTGCTTGACTGACGAGGGGCGTCTCTTGAGCTGGTGGGTCACCCACGAAGCGGGATTGAAGAACAACACCCTTGATCTCAAGCGCGCGAATTCTCAGCGTCTCCGAGATGTATCGCGCCTGTCTCCTGTGAGCGAGGAACAATCGTCATCAAAGCAAGTTGGGCACCAGTCCCTTCCGTCATCCCTGGAGCAGAACGAGCCCCTGTTGGGTTTTGGTTCACTAGGCATCGGACTGGAGACCAAGCCGGCAGCGTCTGGCTCTGTTTCATCGGCCTTTGGTGCGCTGAGAGACAAATCTGCCGCCGCAGGGTTCGGGGCACCAGGCTTTGGCTCACAAAGTACAAAGCCTGCTACGTCTGGCTTTGGATCATCAGGATTTGGCTCCCAAGGCGCAGAGCCTGCCGCAACTGGATTTGGATCATCAGGTTTTGGTGCGCTGGCAGAGAAGCCTGCTACTTCTGGATTCGGTTCCTCAGGCTTTGCGATGCAGAGTGACAAACCAACTTCATCAGGATTCGGCACTTCTGGGTTCGGCACCCAGAGTAATCTGGCCACGACACCAGGCTTTGGCTCTTCTGGTTTTGGTGCATCCAATGCGAAACCCGTATCCTCTGGATTTGGGGCTTCGGGCTTCGGTTCCTCGGGCTTTGGCTCAGTAGAGAGCAAACCTGCATCATCTGGCTTTGGCTCCTCCGGATTTGGGACGCTGGCCAAAAACACAACCGCTGGCTTCGGGTCTCTGGGCTTTGGCAGCTCAACTGAAGCCAAGCCAGACACAACGCTGGGCTTTGGAACTCAAGATTCGCAAGACTCATCGTTAGGTGGCCAGTCGAAAAACAAGCCGACCTCAGGCGGTTTTGGATCGCTGGGCCTCGCAGGCCTGGGTTCTGGTAACCTGGGCTTTGGATCTCTGGGATTCACAAACCTGCTGTCTAGTCAGAGTGCAAAGGCAGCGCCATCCGGGGGGTCTGCATTCGGTTCCCTGCCATTCAGTAATCCACTGAATCATTCATTCGGGCAAAGCGGCTTTTCCGCATTTAAGAAAGAAAGCCCTTTTGGATCGGTTCCTTCCAATGCTCCATCCACTTTCACATCGAAATCCGGCTTCGGAAGCTACGCCTCAAAACCTTCTGGCTTTGGTTCTGTAACCACTGGCAGTGGCTTTGGATCTTTACAAGGCTCCTCATCAGCTCTGGGAAATGCCTTCCTGAAGGCTACGCCTTCCAGCAATGAGAATACACAGGGCGCTGCCTCCAGTCCTTTCAAGCTGTTAGGGAAAGATCCTACGAAGCAATCGCCAGAAGCAGCTGCTGATGAGAAAAAGCCTCTGATTCCTGTTGCCGAGTTCGGCAAGCCCAACGCACTTCTGAGCGAAGGTTCCACCAATGAACCGGCTACAGGCCCCAAGACCCAGTCCAGCACCGCCATGTCGGACGCATTCGCGAAATTCGGCTTGTCGTCGTCACTAAAGAAAGCCGAACCTGCTACACTTGCGAATCAAAAGTCTAATCCACTGTTTGGTTCGTCTAGTTCAATGATTCCGAAGGAAAGCCCGTTCGCAAACTTGAATAAAACTAACGGAACACCCTCTTTGGGGCAAATTCAGCCACCTGCGAGTGCGGGTGATGAAAATGCGTCTGATCTCGGCTCGTTACTGATTTCGCCTTCTTCTGCTAAAGAGAAGCAAGAATCAACTTTCTCCCCGAAAGTGGAAGCTCCAAGCTCCGAGGCACCAGCTGAACTAGGGGAAGACGAGATCCCAGCATCTTCTCGAGCTCCCAATTCATCTGCGACTTCATTGGAAACCCCTGGATCGCCTGATCCTTCTCCAGCGCCACCACCAGAGGACATAGGGAAGGAGATTGATCCCTCAGAAGTAGACTCATCTTCTGAAAGTGAGTTGTATGAGGGAGAGGATTCTCTGTTGGGAAGCAAGTCCAGCTCTTCTGGTGAAGAATTTGTGAACATTAACTCAGGCACCTCGGACGATGAAAGCTTTTACGAAATTGACGAGAATGACCTCGAGAATGAGGAAGAAAGTTGGACCTTGAATGACACACTTGCAGCGGTACCTGTGCTTGAGCTGTTTGGCGGGTTACTGCATCAAGGAACCAACCAGGCTGATAAAGTCAAACAGGTGATGTACGATATTGCAAACTTAACTCATGGGCAAGTTGCTATCTTGAAGAAAAACTTGAAGCTAATTGGCGAGTTCATTAGATCTCATCAACACAAGAGCCATGGCGGTCTTTCATTACATAAAACTGGACGGTTGCACGAAGCGATTGAAAGAGAGCGCGGGGTGGCATCGGCTGACGTGAAGTCACTTTTGGAGCATGAAAAAAGCTTGCAGCGTGTTATTGACGACGTTAAGCAAGTGCAAGCAGTGACGAGACGCATTGGTCGTTTGTTGGAGGATGTCAGAGCTTATAAAGAAGTGGAAGCAGACATATTAAAGAAAGCCCCCCTCTACACAGAAGATGAGGCCAAGCAGCAAAACTTGCGCAAGAAGTTAAGACGTGTCGAAAGCCTTATGGACGAGTTACTGGGAAAGCTTATGCCGATAAAGGCGCGTGGCGCTGATAAAGAGGCCTTGTCACGAGTCGGAGAGGTGACATATATGTTGCAGGCTCGGACGCTTGACAAACAGAAGGAGATTGAGCAGTTACAAGGCCAGCTTAGCACTCTCTCGATTGAAGACAACCAGCCCCAAGCAACCGTTGCTGTACCTCTGACAGCCGATATGCGTTTCAAAGTGGCGAGTGCTATTGAGAAACGTGGTCCCGTTGTGCGCACGGTGACCAGCAAGTAATAGAATGCGTACTACAATGACAGAGGATTAGGACAGTACTTGGCAAAGATCACAAATAGCACTTTATAGCACAAATTAACACCATAATCGATCCTGGCATCGGCCTTATGGGTGCGACAATAATGTCTGATCTGCGGTCGTGATGCGGTAGCGCGCGATATTTATCGTCTAGGCACAATATGTCAACAAACAATATATACACACTCCTTGCGGAACCGAGTTCTGCAGCTGATTTGAAGCGAGGCGTGCTGTTATAGCAAGGCAACTGCGTGCCGCTTGGCCATTTTTCTGTGAGTGGGTGCCTGGGTTGTCTGTTCCACTTTGGAGAGGTTTGCTGCAGGGTCCTGCAAGACACCTGCGTTACCAGGATACTCGAGCAGAAGAATAGTCTCATCGCTAACAACCTTATTCGGGCGGGGAGGCCGCGTTACATTGCCTTATCACCCCAAGGACACTAATTGATCAGCAGGAGTGATCCAGTTGTTGCTTTGACTGCAAACAGTGGGTAGCAGTACTGGCGGTCGCTGACCCAAGATATATGGCCCCAGAGCGAAACCATGGAACTTGGAACCAAAGTCAACATCCCGGGCACTAACGGGCAGGGCATTATTCGCTACACAGGTCAGATCAAAGGGAAAAATGGCATATTTGCTGGAATTGAGCTTGTTGGACCCATCGCAGCAACGCGAGGGAAGAACTCGGGCTCCGTTGATGGCATCCAATACTTCCAGGTTGAGAAGCCCATGACGGGGTTGTTCATGCCCGTTGAGAGACTCAAGGCGCTAAATCCTACACTATTCCACCGTGAGTCCACTATTGGCACGCCGACAGGATTGGGCATTGCCCGCTCTATCAGCGGTTCAGGGAATACGAGTGAGGAGAGATATACCCTGCCCAAGCTAAATGGCACGCATTCAGCGCAGCCGTCGAGGCCATCGTCTCGCGCTGGCTACATGACACCGTTGAAGGTTCCGAAGCGGCGGTCTGTGAGCTCGTCTGTTGTGCAAACCAGCAATAATGACTCCAGTCGCTTTGAAGAAGACTTTTACGTATTAAAGAACAAGTATGAGAAGCACGAGAAAGAAATGACCGAGAAAATGTTGATACTAAATGAACTCCGTGTGACCGTGAACGAATTGCATCCAATACTAGAGCAATACGAGCATGAGCTATCCGAAAAGGACAAGAAGCTTCTGAAACAGAAACATGACTTCGATATGGCTCGCGTCGAATGGAGGCTGAACCTTGACCTCATGGCTAGTACCTATGAGGAGAATGAATTGTTTTACGAGCACAAGATATCTGAATTGAAGGAGCAAGCAACAAAAGCAGACCCCATTCAAAGCAAAGAGTTGGCCGCTGCTCGCGAGGAGATTGATCACTTACATGCGCAGATCAAAGATCTCTCTGCAAAATTGGAACTTTCAGAAGAGACCCTCGATAAGAACACAAGAGAAGCCATAGACCTTCAGGCGGAGGGAATCTCCTCCGTGAACATTAACGACTCAGCGTCTTCCCAAAAAAGCGCTGACAGACTTATGGAGTTGGAGTTTAAAGTGGAGAATTTGTTGAACGCAAAGTCCACTTTAGAGGCTGACATGAGCAACTTGATAAGGGAACATGCAAGTGAGATGGATCAAATTGAAATGGAGAAGGCTTCGCTTGAGAAGAAATTGCATGAAGCAAATGAGGGCATATCATTGACGGTAGGTACTGAAAAACATCTTGACCAAGTCCGATCTGAGACATCTGCTTTGAAGCTGCAGGCACAACAAGCGTCAGCACTTGCTGAGAAGAAAGATACAATAATTCAAGAACTCCAAGAGCAGTTGTCTGCTAAAGGAAGGGCGAATGCAGACTTATTGGCAAACCACGCTGATCAGATTTCAAGCTACAAGGACAAGAACAGCAGGCTAGACGAAGAACTCAGAAATATCAAGGCCGAGCTAATCACATTGAAGGAGACATTTGCTGAGAAGCAGAGTGAAGTGACAGACTTGCAAAAACAGATATCTGACATGAGAGAGTTACTTAAAGGCCATCAGGACTTGAAGAACAAAAGTGCCGAGATCGAGTCGCGGTTGCAAGGAGAGCTAGATCGCGTGAAGGAAACTACGAGCCAGCTTGAGGGCGATTTACGACTTACAATATCAGAGCAGTCAAAGGAAATAGAAGAGCTCAAGGAACGCAATAAGCTCGCTGGTCAGCTTCAAGGTGAGCTAATTGCAGCAAAAGAGGAAGTTGCTATTCTCAAGACAGGGTTACATGCTGATGGCCAGGATCTCACTGAGGACGAATTCCTGCCGATCAATTTCAAGGCACTCCAGTCCAAGAATGCGCAACTCTCTGAAGAGGTGAGACGACTCCGAAACGAGGTATATTTCAACGAGGAGTCAATTAGTACTCTAGAGAAGCATGTGGGTGTCAGTGCTGCTGACTTATCGAAATCCGACGCCAGCATCTACAGCGTCGAGATTGAGGACTTGGAAAAGAAGTTGAAGCGCAAGAGTAAGGACTACAAAGAGAAGATGAGCAAACTTCACATGGAGATTGAAGGCCGCGCGACGTACGAGGAACTCAGCGAGCTACAGAAGTCTATAGAGGAGATTGAACAATTGCATCAGAAGGAAATTCAACAGTTGAAATGCGAAAATGCCGACTTGCGCACGGCATTGGGCACCAGACTGCCCGCAACCAGTATACGAACACAATCGCAGCTTGGTGACAGCGGCAGTTTGCAAAGCTTTGACCGCAGTTTTGAACGGGCGGCTAACAGAAACTCCTTCTTAGTCGGCATGAAAAACGAGGCTGGTGGCTTACCAATCTACAGGCCGCAGTCTAATGTGGATCCCAGCAAAGGGCGCGAAAATTGGTGCGGCTTGTGTGAGCGCGACGGCCACACCAGCATCGATTGCCCCTACGAGAACGAGATATTCTGAGTCATACTACGCAAATATACGATTTAATGAGCGAGAGCGAGTAATGTAGCGATGATGGATGAGTCAATCGAACCCGAGAGAAGGATACCTGCATGATGCCCCCACCACTAAGCGCCATTGATGCGGCTCACAAGTGGGGGAGACGAGCGCGGAGAATATGCCCAAAGGGGCAAGACCTCCGCTGGGATCGAAACAACACATTCGGGGTATAAAAGCTCGGAATTTTCACGTCTGTCTCGCCAATTTTCTCTATCTAATCAAAATGACGGCAACTAAACAAAACAACGATCTCATTACCCTCAATGATGGCAACAAGATTCCCGTCATTGGCCTTGGAACTCTTCGCATGCAAGATGAAAAGGACTCCTACGAGATGGTGATCCATGCTTTAAAAGCTGGATACAGGCACATTGACACCGCCTTCATCTACGGAAACGAGCACATTGTCGGCAGAGCCATCAAGGACTCGGGAATTCCTAGAGAGGAAATCTTCATCACCACGAAGTTGTGGAACACTCACCATAAGCGCGCTGCGGAGGCCTTGGATGATTCCTTGAAGGCCCTTGGCACCGACTACGTTGACTTGTACATGATTCACTGGCCTGCCTCCGAGATTGAGGGCAAAGGCAAGGAAGTCTACTCCGACTGGGACTACCTTGACGCATACAAGGAGTTGCAAAAGATCTATAAGAACACCAAGAAGATCAAGTCGTTGGGTGTGTCCAACTTCACAATCAAGCAATTGGAGAGATTGTTGGGCGACAGCGAGGTGGATGTTGTGCCTGCCGTCAACCAGATCGAGGCCCACCCGTTGTTGACCCAGCCCAAGTTGTTTGACTACTGCAAAAAGAAGAACATTGTTATCGAGGCATACTGTCCTTTGGGCTCAAACAACAATTTTATCTTCAAGTACCCAGAGGTCCAGGAGTTGGCAAAGAAGTATAATGTCGGTGTCGGTCATGTTTTGATTTCCTGGGCGGTGCAAAGGGGCACGGTTGTGCTCCCCAAGAGTGCTCGTGCTGAGCGCATCAGAGAGAACATTCAAACCTTCACGTTGGAACAGGAAGACTTTGACATGTTGAATCACTTGGAGGACAAATATGGAGTGCAAAGACAGAACGACGTGTGGAGATTCAAGGAGGGCGAGGAGTGAAAAGGCTTCATTGAACCGTTTGAAATCTTGAGCTTCGCTGGCGCAGGTCTACGTTTCGATGATGTCGTATAATCATTAATAAATATTCTGAGCCGCATAATCGCTGGTGCTTTTCCTTTTGTAGCGAAGTACTAGCACCAGAGCTCACAAGGGCCGGGCGCGCAAAATATTCTCTTCGTTAGTGTCGTCAATATCGTCAAGAATGATATTTTTGGGAGTCACAGTCTCGAAGCGCGTCCCATAACTGCGCGTCACCCTCCAGAACCATGGTTGCGTCACACCATGACGCATGAGCGTTTTGAATGTAAGTTGTCCCTCGTCGGAAAGCCCCCGTGTTGCTCTCTTGGTATCGTTCTTCACTACCGTAATGAGGTCTTTCATGAAGAATATCTTATCGTTCGAAGTGGTCTCGTCCTTGATTCGAATGATGACATGATCCATGAGATCTTGAATCAACAATGTGACATCCTGCTGCTTCATCTTACTTCGGTTCATTATTAAAGCATCTCGAAACTCAGGCCAAATGACAAAGTTAATGAAGTGATCGTATGGTGTGTTATTTTTGATCATGTATTCCTGCAATGCCGTTGGCATGAAGTACAGGGGTATGACCACATTGGTTGGGTTTTCCGGATATATTTCATATGAGATGTTGTCGGACGTGATAAACGACAGAAGATACCTCTCAAAAAAGCCTTCACGAATGCGCATTTCAAGTTCTGATAAGAGTTTCTGCTTGAGCTGCATTATGCGCTCATCGGCAGTTTGGCTGTCCTTGGCGTCTCGGGGACACAAGATCTCCTCGAGAAACCGAAAGTCGGTGCGCTGGAAGCAGATTAAGAGAAGCTGGGCACAGAGCCACTTGATCCCTCCAAGGGCGAATGTGAAGTTCCGGAGCCTGGGGAGTTGTTCGAGGTACTCTTCTGCATACTTTGCGATTAGGTTGAGCAACTGAGGGTTGAGCAAAAAGTCTGGAGAGGTGACAGTCGGCTTTATTTGGCTAAGTGAATGGATGAAGTTGTACTCGATGGCATCGAGAATGTTGCGCACCGAATCGGGGCTTGGTCCACACAGGATTCGCTTCATGTCGGGCCGAGGATTGTGGTACATCTCCTGCCATTGGCTGCAGCTCAAGTCAGCATACGCCATTGGAGGAACGGCAGGCATGTACTGGTAGTCTGGTATTACTGGCTTGAACTCGCTCAGACTGAGCGGCGGCCCATAGTTATGGGGCCCCGGCACCACGAATGGAGTTGGCGGCATTACTTCGAGCGGCGGGGTTATTAGCTCGCTCGGCGCCGGCGACGTGCGCTTGACAAGGTGCGTTGTCTCGGAGACGCTCTTTTGGATCTCGCCAAACGGCAGTGGCGAAGGCCCTACCTTCAACTGCTCGGTCTCGAATATCTCTTCAGCCTCCTGGATCGCCAGTGCTGCTCGCTTGAGGCAGGCACGGACTTTTGCAAAGACCTGCTGCGTATGGTCCTCGTTCAGGCCGTAGGCAACGTTTCGATATCTGTTTCTGAGCGATGCCACCTCCTGCTCGAGCTCCGTGATTTTCTGTTGCTGCCGAGCGCGGTGGTTGCGCTGGGAAATTTTGTTCTGCCGCCGCTTGCGGTCCTTTCGCGACTCCTCATAGGAGGCGTCAGACATTCTGCATTAGGAGTTGTGATCGGAAGCTCAGGAAATGGATTGGGGTTTGGATGCAACCAAACGCGAATGTGTGTCAGCCGTGCGAATGGGACCGAATGTGCGGTCAGAAAGAGCGCGCGCTACAAGTGATGTGCAGTGAACAAACATAGCCACAGCAGCCAATGGTCGTCCGCGCACCGCCCAACCACACAGCAGGGAGCGACTTGCGACCCGGCGACAAACAGACAAGGAATGCGCAACTTCAAGTGGGGTGGAGCACCTACCTTTGAATCCGGGCGCAGGTTGTAGTTGAATAGTTTAAGGTTTTTATGGCATCGGTGTTACTAAAAGTGGCGCCAATAACCTTAAGCGCATGTAGGGCCCCATCTAAGGTTCTGGTGAACTAGGCCGTGAAGTCACAAAATGTCTATTTTCTGTACCGTAGTCATCGAACAAGGTTACCGGGTTGGCCGGTATGGAGCAACAATAATAGAATATCCTGCAGCAGGGGTGCGAAGAAAACTATCCCCACACGTGCAATGTTTGCCCCACACTAACCGGTGCCGCGGCTCACCCAAGTAGCATAAA
Source organism: [Candida] ascalaphidarum (assembly GCA_030674335.1). NCBI lineage: Eukaryota > Fungi > Ascomycota > Pichiomycetes > Serinales > Debaryomycetaceae > [Candida] ascalaphidarum. The sequence goes on from JAKTYC010000024.1 coordinate 12,161, forward strand.
AGCGTGGTCAATCTTTATTCTCGAATGCGTTTGACCTGAGCATGTACACAGTTGAGAGGAAGATAACGGCGGCCCACCCGTACCGTGTCGTGGGCTCCACCTTCCTTGAGGATGACAAGCTTCAGCTCGTGTACAATAAGTACCTGGCTAGAAGAAAACGAGACGGGGTTCCTGTCTTTAACATGGTGTTCCACCACGGAACCGGCATGAATAAAGAACTTTGGCATTTTCACATTGTGAAGCTTTTCGAGAACGAGGCTGAAGACGCACCGTACCAGATAGGTAGTGTCATAGCCATTGACGCAGTCAACCACGGCGAGTCGGGCATATTAAACGAGGGGAAGCTTGGCTGGATGTTCCACTGGCATGATGGGGCCAGAGACGTTGTTGAGATCGTGAAGCACGAGATTGATTCCACGGGCGACTTTGCGCCCGACGCTAACTCGAAGACGATTCTTGTTGGCCATTCTATGGGTGGGCACGTTCAATTGGCGGCCACACTCCTCGAGCCGGCCCTATTTGATAGCGTCGTTGGCATTGACCCCATTGTGGTTATCCGCGACCTGGAGCGTCCATTTTATCTGCGCAAGTTTGGCAAGTTGGACAAAGTATTGAAAGACACCTTCGCTACTGAGGAAGAACGCAGTGAGTATTTCTACAAGAAATCATACATGAAAAAGTTCCATCCAGAGGTATTGAAGAACATATTTGCTTCTGAAGCCTGGGAAAGTGAAGAAAACGGCAAGCGTGTTTATAAGCTCAAGACAAGCGTGCGAAACCAGTTGGTTACCTTCTGGTGCTCGTTTATCAGCGGCCCGCAGCTTTTAGCTGCGGTTCCTCATGTCAGTACTCCGGTTCTTTTGGTGGGAGGCGCCAATTCCGAAAACTACAAAAATGGTGCGTATCAGGAGTTGCGTGACACCTTCAAACAGCAGATAGTGACCCCCCACATCATAGAGGGCGCCGAGCACTTGGTCAATGCTGAAGATCCGGTCGCCACCATAGACTGCATCAGGGGACATCTTGCTAGCCGCGCAGAAGCACTCAAACACTCACGGGGATTGGACAGCAGACACAAGTCTAAAACTGAGGCAACTAGAATCAATCAGGAGAGGTTCCAGATGGTAATTCGTGGGCAGTGCGAAGATGCGATTGATTTTAGCAAGGTATCGAAACTCTGATGTGCTGGCCCGTATCACACATCGGCATTTAGAACAATCTACGAATAGAAACTAGACATGAAGTCTTTTATTCACCGTAACACAAAAAGTAGCATATTTGAGAAGCGCTAAACACATAACAGTCCTCTGCTTTCACAATTGCTGAAGAAAACTTAGACGCACTGCACGCCGGTCGCCTTCACGACAGGGGCCAATTGCTTCTTCAAGGCCAAGTCCTCAAAGTCGTCTGTACTCAAGAACTCTCCCTTTACAAAAATAAATGGCGGCCGCTCCTGGCCAGAGATTTTTGCCGCCTCCTTCCAAAGCTCGTCACCATTCGGCTGGTGGTCCAACTCCACTACCTTGTAGTCATGGGTGATTTCGTTGAGAAACCTTTTTGCCATGTCGCTACCTTCACACTTGGTGTGCGAGATAACCAACAACGGGTTGGTTTCAATGAGTTTTCTTGCAGCGCTTTCAACGTCAGACATTGGTATACGTATATCCTTCTTTTCTGCGATTAAATACTTGAGGCGCGAACTTATCAAACCTTAAACTACAAATTCTTCATTTGCGGCTTGCGCGCCTTGCACGGGGTAGGAGGTCTAGCCAAATGCAAACACAAAGCTTAGTAAACTTTAGCTCGGCAGGGCCTGGTCGGCTCTCAACTATCGAGCCTCTTGGCGTGTCCGAGAAGAGTTCAGCCGTATGTAGGTCGTGTGCTCACCGGCTCCTTATCAGCTACCCCGGATTTCGGTCCCTAAAAATGGACCCTTTCTCTTTGCTACAGAAATTGCGACCCACAACTACATAACATGTCAATGAAATGAGAATCTGTGCAAGGAGGCTGCTTGCCTTTAACGCAACACCGCTTGTCCTGTGTGCGGCCAGCGATGGAGAAAACCCCTGTGGACGGGGAGTCCATGAACACTTCTCAAAAGAAGCGAGATGGCTTGACTTTCCTGGGGAAATTTGGCATATCATTTTGAGCTTACTTCCGCGCCATACGGTGGCAATTTTGAGCCAGATTCCGCAATTTCGTGCTCTCGCTTTGGGAGTTTTGTACTCTCATATTCAAATTGTGGAGAGGGCTCCAGGTCACGAAACACTTCAGCTGCTTCTTGATTCTCAGAGGCAAGATTCGCAGCAGTTTGATATTGAGGGTTTCAGAAGCTTCTACGCTAGTGTGTGCGACCTTTGCGCTCCAATAGCCATTACTTTCGATAGCATAGAGTTGTTGTGCGAGTTTGATAGAGCCATTCCTAACCTTTTGTCGAGGGTCAAGAGAGTCGATGTAAGATTGTCCAGTATTGAGAGTGACATTTGCCAGTGTTCCTTGGTCGCAAGAAGCTGTACGTGTGAAATACATTGCCATGTTGACGAAGGCACCGTAAAAGGCTTCCCCAATACCCTTCCGTCGGGATTGAAGTTAAAATCCTTAAGATGCAAATCCTTGCAAGATAACTTGAGAAACTCCTCCTTTACATCCTTCTTTTTGGATCATGTGTCATTCACTCTGTCATTCCTGGTTATTGAGTGTGCTATGCTTCCTTTAGGCTTAGTTGATCTCAGCTTGAACTTGAGATACCGAGATATTCCGGAAGGCAATTTTGACTTCTCGCACCTAGCAAATTTGAAAAGTTTAGAAGTCAAGAATGCAAACATATCTACCATTGCACAGCTTCGAGTGCCAAGGCAGTTGAGCCATCTCACCTTAGAAGGTTGCCTCTTTTTACATGACATATCGGAAATTGCTGAGCTCTTTGACTTGACCCACCTCTCACTAGTTCAGTGTCCAGTAGTTGCGGCCTTGAATGAGACTGAGTTCCCGGAAAAGCTTCGCGTGTTGAGAATTGAAAAGTGCTACTCTCCTCGACCGTCAATCTGGTCGTCCTCTCTATCCGCCTGCAGTAATCTCTCGCATTTAATCGTGGTCCAATGTCCACAGCTTACGGTTATATTTCCCATGTTTGTTCTTCCACCTAACCTTCATTATTTAGAAATTAGAAATATTCACGTGAAGGGCAACATTGATCTTCCTGCTACGTTAAAAGTACTCAAGTTCGACGACATCTATGAGCATGAAATCCAAACGGAGGGCACTGGACGTGAAGTATTGAGGAGATGGCTGTCCTCAGCGATGTGGTGCAATATGAGCAACTTGGAACAGCTCCAACTCAGAGTTAATCCTCGCCAGCGAAACGCGCTCAAGTCACTACATCACGGCTGCAGTCACCTCAACACGCCGTCCGGCATCTGTTGCGATATGTCCTTCAACGGCTGTTTGCGTAAGATGATTCAACTTTGCCTGAATCTTACGTCACTTGACTTGTCTGGAATTTCGACGTGCTTGGACCCCTTATTTCAAACTTTACCGAAAACTCTTGAATCACTCCTTGTTGGGGAGCTTTTGCTAGAAGAAGTATCAAGCAAGTTTGGCGCGAGTGGTTTGACTGAGCTACGTGTGGGGAGGTCCCATCTCGAAATGGAGGATATGTCTACCTTCTTGCAAAATTTTGATGCATTACAATCGTTGTGTCTCAATTGTGACCACCTCGATTTCTCTAGGCTCCCCTTCAGTATTGATACCATGGCGATTTCTACTATTTACTCAAAGGGCGGTGATCTTTCAAAGACGAATTTGAGAAATGTTGACATCGAGGTGGACGTGCTCGAAGGGCTCCTCATATTTGGTACAATAGTTGAAGCACTCTTTTTCAATAGCAAAACAGCAAAGTTGGTTCAGATTCAGCATGATCAGCGCATGGCAATAACTGAGCTTTCCCCATGACACCATTACCAATAGAGGTTCTGGTACCATTTTTTTACTCCCCCCGTTGGAATTGACTCCTCTTATTTTTGCTGACTTCATCTTCAGTTATGGTGTTAGAGGTATGACGACTGGATTATAGTGTAATAGAGAACGTGCACTAGGACGATGAACCGAGGAGGTAGTGAATCGGTGCGAGGTCGCATTTGTGTAGACTAAGCCATCCAATAAATCACCACCAAAGTCTTTCATTTTGTTGTAAATGCTTAAAGTTGTGTTAGCATTGTGTCTGAGAGTTAACTTATTACAGCAGTAGTCACAAAAAGACCGCACAGTGGTTTCGCCGATTTTGCATGATCTTGAGCTCCACTGATTCTGTCTACAAGTACAAAACACCATCAGTTCATTTCTCGCGTATAAAATCGTAAATATCCTTATTTACGTCTTGTTTGTGAGTACTGCACAAGCCATGAGGTGCCCCAGGATAGACCTTCTCTGTGGCCAGAGGTAAGATTTTGATTGCTTCTTTACTCGATGCAGCAGGGGGAACAATTTGATCCGCATCACCGTAAATCACTAAGGTTGGAATCTTCATCTTCTTCAAATCATTATGCTGATCTGTCTCTGAAAATACTTTAACACAATCGTATAATGCTTTGATGGACCCTTGCATTCCTTGCAACCAAAAACTATCGATCAACCCCTCTGAAGTATTGGCAGTGTCCTTGTTGAAGCCATAAAAGCTCTTTGCCAATTCCTTGAAAAATTGAGATCTGTCCTTCAATACATTGCTCCTGATGTCGTCAAACACTTCGACTGGAGTTCCTTCCGGATTCGACTCCGACTTGACCATGAGCGGGGGAATAGCTCCGATTAGCACGGCTTTCAGAACTTTCAGTGTTCCGTGCCGCCCAATGTATCTAGCTACCTCACCACCGCCTGTAGAGTGTCCAATGTGCACAGCGTCTTTCAATTTCAAGTGATTGACAAGCTCTGACAAATCATCTGCATACTGGTCCATGTTATGGCCCTCCCAAGGCTGAGAAGATCTGCCGTGCCCTCGGCGATCGTGTGCGATAACCCTAAATCCTTTCAGGGCCAAATACAACATTTGATCTTCAAATGCATCTGAACTCAATGGCCAACCATGGCTGAATACAACTGGTTGGCCAGTGCCCCAGTCCTTGTAATAGAGCTCAGTGCCATCCTCAAGTCTCAATGTTGGCATAATGGTGATTCAATTTATGGAAATGGGGGACTTTGGTCGCTTATAATTCAAGGCATGATTGCTGTCCTGCATTGGTCTAGAAACTGCAGTATTGAGGCAAGGCATCCATTCGGGGTTCAAGGAACAAATTCGATACAGGATATATTTCCTAAATCGAGTACTTCTCTAGGAATGATAATGTTCCAAGTGGATATTTTCTGTGCCTCAGGGTAGTGAACATCACTACTCCTGAAACGATGACGTTGCGAGCCATTCGTGTATAAATGACACACAGTAGTATCTAGAAGTTGAGCTACGAAACAGATCGTAGGTCAGACCTTGTTGCAATAAAACTTTTAACTGATAAGCATGTACATGGATATTTTTAGTTATATGTAGACAATTATTTATCGTAGAGATTTATGCGAAACTGACCTCTAAACTTTGCAAGACTGTCAAGTTCGTGCAAAATATTGAACAAATCAACTTCATAAAGAAACATCAACAGAGGGGAAAAATCACATATACCTTTTGAAGGATTAACATTAGCACCCCCATTTCATGTATTCCTTTTTTTTTCTCTTTTTTTTTTTTTTTTCACTGCAGCAATCTGCTGCACCGGAACCATTCATTGAGTATGCTACATACCAAGGTGGTTGCAAAAGCCATCCCATGTGCAGTACGCTACTACTTACTCCAGTGAGCCAGCGTTGATATATAGCCGTACTTTAGCTTTGAATTAACTCTACATGTAATCTTTTCGTGCATTAGTTAGTTTCTGATTATTTAATTGAGAATTAGATAGCGTCAAGGTACATATTAGGAGGCCAAGCGGCGTCCTTAACAAAAAGGTAAGAATCTCCAGGTTTATAGTCAGCGAATAAGTAGAATGCATGTATAAATGGACCTTGGCACGAGTATAGATCCCCCTTGAGACTTACGAATTTAAATCGTGTCAACTGCTGGATTAACGCTTTGCATAGAGACCACTGGCGGCCGAGCCTCCCGCTCAGATAATAAATTCTTAACACACTACATATTTGTTTAGTGTAAGGAAGTGATGGTGTAAGGAAGTGAATGTGTAAGGAAGTGAATGTGTAAGGAAGTGAATGTGTAAGGAAGTGAATGTGTAAGGAAGTGAATGTGTAAGGAAGTGATGGTGTAAGGAAGTGAAGGTGTAAGGAAGTGATGGTGTAAGGAAGTGATGGTGTAAGGAAGTGATGGTGTAAGGAAGTGATGGTGTAAGGAAGTGATGGTGTAAGGAAGTGATGGTGTAAGGAAGTGATGGTGTAAGGAAGTGATGGTGT
>JAKTYC010000025.1:0-11466 GCA_030674335.1 [Candida] ascalaphidarum
ACTTCCTTACACCATCACTTCCTTACACCATCACTTCCTTACACCATCACTTCCTTACACCATCACTTCCTTACACCATCACTTCCTTACACCATCACTTCCTTACACCATCACTTCCTTACACCATCACTTCCTTACACCATCACTTCCTTACACCATCACTTCCTTACACCATCACTTCGTTGGAGGAGTAAAGTATCTACTAGTTCTTAAATTGAATACGCGAAGGACTGGAAGCCCTCACCAATTGCAAGAGTCCTAAAATATGTAGCAAGCTTCTATGCGCATCCTTGGTTCCACCTCAGATTCCTAGCTCAATGGAAATGGGTATTGGGCCTCTCCATTAACTTTTTGACTTTCGGCGGTCTCCATCCCTTGGCGGAAGGGAAATATCTGTCGAACTCAGCCTCTCGTATCAAATGATCCTTATTTGATTGTGCGATCTCGTAGTCTAACTTGAGTGAAAAGATCTAATGGTTGATGTTCAGCTGATGCTTCCCTTTCTAGCTTAGTGAGTTTAGCATAATGCTTTATTTGTATCTTGTTCCTAAAAATTATAGGAAAAAAAAACGCGATAAAGCACTCCAGTTTTGAGGATCAGTGAACTGTGTGACCCATGCTAGCTGGCAGCAACTTATAGATTAGTAACCCGATGATTATTATCTGTAACTTCTTCGGATCTTACAAACAGACCGTCAGAAAACAATCTTACAATATCGCTAGCATTATGCCAATTGAGGTCTGACGCTGCATAAATGATAATTCTGCAATACTTCAATCAGTGATTCGGAGACTATTCTTTCACTGGTCTTATTACAGAGAGGGGGTGCTTTGCTTATGAACCGTTGTGTAGCATTTCATTGCGAACGATGACAGTTCACTGCCCTAACGTCGATATGAAGTTGTTTTTTATTTTGGCTTTCTGTATTCTCAAACTTTGGCGGGATGCTGAGCACAGCTTCCTGTCGATAATTCTGAAAATTACATACAGACTCGTCCGAATTAGTCGGATGTTGAACTTGTATGAGTCTGTAAATAATGACTTCTGAATTGGTTAGATTTCGGCTCGCTCTTCCTCAAAACAATTCATCCAAGAACTGCAGGACACGTCTCATTTGTAGTTTGTGAAAATACTAATCTTGCTTCTTCTGTTGAGCTGTAGAATTTGGCTCTTACAAGATTGAATGACATTAATTTTTGACAGGTAATGATGCTGATTCCATATGCTGCTGCATTTGATGTCATTTAGATTATATGTTTATCTATCTTTCTCTCAAAGTTACCATAGTCTGACTTACTGATTTCAGTGATATCTCAAAGAGGTATCATTATCATGAGGAGTTCGTGCATGTAATTTTCGAGCTCTTGCACTTGTAAGCAAATATGCAGCTACGCCAATTGCCCCCATATGACCCCTACAAGTAGTTGATAATCCGGTGGGCTAAAACGTTGTAGCTAACTTAATGACACCTTCTCTTCCCATTTTAACTCTGCGCAACATAGTTTGACAAATGTGGATGAGGGAAATGATGGCGATTGCGAAAGTGGACTATCGTGGTTCTGTGTGGCGGCCGGCAGGCGGTGCTGGGAGCTGCACGCGACCATTGTACACCTAGCTGCAGGTGCCGTACTGGGGTGCGGATTATCAGCAAGGACGCGGGCTCGCAACGCATAAACTCGCGGGATGGTCGCAGGGTCTCAGAGGTTTTGGCTGATAGAAAGCGAACCTAGCGTTCCAGGTTTGTTTGCTACAGACAAGGAACCATATGGTCCCATAATTTGTTGCCTCACAGAGCTTCCCTTTCGAATGGTCAAACGGGCTTGAGAGTTGCATGGCTTATCCAAAAATGAAAACCGAGAAAATTATGCATGCCTACTCATCGTTCTCGCATTTCACGCATGCCTACTCATCGTCCTCGCATAGTGCCTTGTGATACTTAAGGATTCGCGTCAATTGTTGGCATCCAGACACCTACTCGTCGCTGGTGTGCTTCGAAGTTTGTTCTGCGGTACTTAGCTATTTCCGCAGGTCATCCGCACCTCATGCACGCTTCCATTCGACCATTTTATGGCCCTAAGTTGTAATATTGCGAGGGGGAGCGGCAGATCTACTACGTGGTTGGCCACCATTTAGTGCAGAATAGCCGTCTCCTGGTCGTTCAGAGCATGCTTGGCTTACGTGCCGTACTTAATATTGCTGCTGCTATCAGCACCCAGACACCTGTCCGTTAGCTACTTGTAAGTGGAAGCAGGCTGATGAGTAATCAGCGCCAGTAAATAATATATAAGAGCCATGCTCATACATCTGTTCGTAGCACATCGTCTGATTGTCTTGCGTGGGGCCGAGTATCAAACTTGAACGCCTACAATTTCTGTGCCAGTTGTATTTTCAGTTGCCGCAAAATTGAAGCATCGCTCACCGCTTGTCTCATCGCCTAAAAGCCTGAATGTATTACAGATTTATTAGAGACAGCTTTTGGGGTCGCTTGGTGTACCACTTGTCAGGCCAGCGCCTCTTTACGAACAAGGAGGAGCAACCAGACTATATAATCCCCGAAAAATATCTCACGGAAAGCAAGCAGGATGACTTCGTCACCGTTGCGCCAGTGGAGGAGAAGGGCGCTACGAAGTCCGATTCTTCCAGCTCCGCAGTTAACTCTGACTTTATCATTGTCACATGGGACGGCAACAATGACCCAGAGAACCCAAAGAACTGGCCCTTGTACCACAAGATTTTCTTCGTTTTCGAAATTTGTCTCTTGACGACTTCGGTGTACATCGGCTCGGCTGTTTATACACCTGGTATTGAACAAATAAAGGCTCGCTTTGATTGCACAGAAGTGGTCGCCACGGTGCCTTTGGCAATGTTCGTCATTGGGTACGGTCTTGGTCCCATGGTTTTCTCGCCAATGCAAGAGAACGCTGTGATGGGACGCAATTGGATCTACTTCATAACATTCTTCATATTCTTCATATTGCAGATCCCCACCGCTTTGGTTAACAATATTGCTGGCTTATGTGTGTTACGTTTGTTTGGTGGCATCTTTGCCAGCCCTTCGCTTGCTACGGGCGCCGCCTCCTTAGGTGATGTCATCCCCTTGCCCTATTTGCCGATCGCTATTGCTATCTGGTCTGTGGCTTCCTTATGTGGCCCCTCTTTGGGTCCATTGGTAGGCGGAGCCATGGTGTTGGCTGGTAACCACGTTTCGGGTGCTGGAGAGGGTTGGAGATGGACATTTTGGTTCATGGCCATGATCTCAGGCTTTAGCTTCCTCACATTGAGCTTCATCTTGCCCGAGACCTACGGCAAGACATTGCTCACCAGAAAGGCCAAGAGATTGAGAAAGATTACTAGCAACAAATACATTGTCAGTGAGGGCGAGCTTGAGAATGCCCAGCTAACACCCCATGAATTGGCTGTCGAGACTTTCTGGCGCCCCATTGAGATTTCAATTTTCGAGCCTGTTTGCTTGTTGATCAACTTATACATTGCAATGGTGTATTCCGTCATGTACTTGTGGTTCGAGGCATTCCCAACCTTCTTTCAAGGCACCAAGCACTTTACATTGATTGAAACTAGTACGACCTATGTTAGCAGTATGGTTGGCGTTGGATTAGGTGCTCTCATTTACATCCCTCTCATCCATACAAGGTTTACTAAAAAACTTGTCGCTGGAAAGCCCGTTAACCCTGAGGTCGTCATTCCCATCACTATTATTGGCAGTTTTTTGTTGCCACTTGGCTTAGTCATCTTTGCGTGGACTGCCTCTCCCGACACGCACTGGGTTGGTCCGATGATTGGGAGTATTTTCGCCAATGCCGGCATCTTTGTGATATTCCAGACATTATTCAACTACTTGAGTTCCTCCTTTTGGCGTTACATCGCATCAGCCTTTGCTGGCAACGACTTGTTCAGATCTACCATCGCTGGGTGCTTTCCTCTTTTCGGTAAGGCGTTGTTCGATAATTTAGCTACTTCCAAGTATCCAGTTGCGTGGGGTTCCATGATCTTATTTTTCATTACTCTAGTAATGATCTTAATTCCCGTTCTCTTCTGGAGAAATGGCCCGAAGTTAAGAGCGCAGTCGAAATATGCGGGGGACAAATAGTTAGATAGAGTATTACAGTATAAGCTTAGGTCGTAGTTTATTTTGACGATGACATTGTGTTCGCGAGATGGTGGAAGGGGACTACGCCCCTTTACTCTGTGTCCGCCATTTCTGTGCTCGTTGCCACGCAACAGGTTGCTCAACCGGATTCCCAGTTTAATTTTTTTGGGCTCTTAGCCTTCAGATGCAAATTTCTTACTGGACCTGATACCGCTCCATGCAATGTTACGAATTGAACAGCTTAAGATTTCAGAGGGTCTGGGCCCCGAAGTAAGGCTCACTCACGATAGTTTGAAGCGAATCGGTGAGCCTGTCATCGTCGTGGCCACGGTCGGTTTATTCGTTAGAAGACTATGAAGCCATCATGGACTTCATTTTGAATCTCTTTTTGTTTCACTACAATCGAATCGCTTACATGTATATTACTGGGTTAATATACTTTTGATTTGTACAAGTGTCTGTCATACATCATTTGAGAAATACAGGTTTGAGTTGAAACAGTTCCATTTGGCCCGTATTGAAGGATCTTATGTTTCACTAAGCGGCAGAAAGAGTGCTCCTGTTCTGGTTAAGAGTATTATTGCTCAGCTGGACCTACGTCTTGTGCTTATAGGATTTTTTCGTGTGACAATAATTTACTCCATTATTGCATTATTTTGCAGCCAGAGCCGTAAAATTACTGAGAGTTGCGACAAATTACAAACTTGGCACTAATGCCAACTCGCGGAGTTTTTTTTAACCAATATCAACAAAACTTATTCACCTAAGTAAGCGGACATATCAAAATTCTAGTCTGGTGTGCCTGAGATACTGATATTCGAAGCAATATAACTGCCAGATAGTACATTTTATCGGTTGGCACGATTCAAATCCTGTATACAATCAACTATAATTCCTCATCCACTTCTTTCTACGTAGATTGCAAATCCAATGAAAAATGTACTTAGTCAATGACTTTCCAAAGAGAAATGAAAGCCTTCGAAGGATGTGGTTAATTGTTAAAGGATCCCAACAAGCATGCATCCTTTGAGTCTCCCAAAGTCATGGATTCGAACTTTCGCCTCCGCCTTAGCACCTGCAGTAAATAGGTACACTGGCCACTCCGTCATGTAGATTCCAAGTAGCAAGTACCAACAATAAGAACTAAAACTTGCTGCTGCCGGCTTTTCATCAATTAACTCAATCCCTACCGCAAAGCCGTCCGAATATTTTGTCAAGGCACTCCAGTATCTTCAGAGCGGTGTCTGGATCTTCATCGATAGCACTATTGGTGGCCTTTTATGTGGAGCAATTGTCCGCGACATCAAGTATGAAAAAAACGCTATAAGTCAAGAGTCATTTTTCTTACGTGGGACTATTCCCATCTCAATATTGTTGTCAATTTGGATCATGTCTAAATTATCATGATTAATCAAGCAAATCTCAATTTGACGAAGATACTTTCGCACGCTCTGACTCGCCAACAACAAAATGCTGAGAACCTAATCTAATTCAAAGGTCTATCATAAGCGGTTCAACACAAGGAGGGCTCAACAATATTGCTGTGAATCAGGTCAGGAGTGGCTCAAAAGGCTGCCTGTCTCTAATCTAAACACTTCAAGTATTATATCGTTTGATACATCCATACTTATCACAGAACTGGTATTAATGCAGTACAGAAACAATGCAGAGCAAGGGTCATACGTATTCCGTTATAGCTCCAATTCTACTTTGGCCAGTATCATATCCTACATTGATATCATTTTTGCAGCACAACCACGTGATCACGTGACTAAATCATGTTCCGATATCCTGCTTTGGCAATAGCAGAGGCTGATAAATTGAGCGCTACCATACAGAGTCGTCATGTGAAAAGTGAGACTTAAAATTTCCCACCTACATGAAAATAATCTCGGGTGGAATGTCCTGCATTGCTTGCATCTACATAGAAAATCTCATAATCTGTACATTCATAATCCCCATAATATTAGCTCAAAAATTGTGGTTCTCAAGTACAATAGCCGGTTATAGTGTTGGTTCTTGCACGATGAGGGATGTGTTGGAGCCGCCTCAGAGCTAATTCAACATTTCACGCGCACAGAGTATTGCAAGGCGCAGCAGAACGGTCGACACTGGCGAGCAGGCGAGTAGATTAATTAAGATGGGGAAATGCGACTAGCGGTATGCTGAGCAATAATGCGGACACCAATCTGGGAGCTACTTAGAAACGACAAGTACTTGATGTCTGTAGCTCTACATCTTTTTGGATGACAGCTTTGTAGAATTGTGATATATTATCATTGCAACTATGTCATGCTCCTAGCTTATGACGACGTGGATGGCATTCCCAGTTATCCAGGACTTGCATTGCGTTCGACTGGCACTGGTAGTGACCACTGGGAGTCTTTGTCATAGCAGCGTAGTTTCACCCTGCAGTGTCATTTACCGTAACTCTTACTATTTAAGCCAATGACTTGGCAGCCCATGCAGCTCTTACTACTTACCGAGGGCAGGGGAATCTGCTTGCGTCCGGCGCCCCTAGCAGCGATTTCTGGGCACCTCGTATCTCAGCCTGGAAAAGGTGACTACATTGTAGTTGGTTACATTTGAGAGGTGATGGAAGTATTCTACTTCGTTCTTGTGGTTTGCGGTCCACATATTTAGATAATCAAACAAAGCGAAAGGTATAATAAGCCAGGGTTAAAATTCAACTACTAAGAAAGCGCTAGAGAGCGGAGTACTCTCTCTTTGTCTTGAGGGAGCATGTAATTGATATTCTATTGCGATTTTGGCGACTGCTGGTATTGTATCTAGCAGGTACCTAGTCTTACACAAAGGATACTGTATTGAACAATCTCGCTTGTTGGGCTCAATCAATGTTTCACAGTAATTCAATCTCCAGGACATGTTTGTGGCTTACAATAACCAGCGATAATAGTTTTCGAAACTGAAGTTTAGCCGATCTAATGTTTTCATTAAGAGATGCGAGATGCGAGATGCGAGACGCGAGACGCGAGACGCGCTCAGGTAACGCGTAGACACTGCTTCGTGCCGAGCATCAACTTACAGTATTATAAGCCGCACTTCAACTCTAAAATTGAGTCTCGCATGAGAATTGGAATATTTTCATCGTACCATGTGTCCGGGTCGCTGATGCGTCAAACAACAATCTCATGGAACAACAATCTTGAAAGTCTTGGCAGTTATTCAAATAATACGACTCAGCTGCCTACTTAACTACAAGACAATATCCTCATGCCTCCTAGGACTGAAACTGCCAGTACCGGGAAAAAAATACGACCTTAGCGCTATGTCCAGTTTATATACAGGATAACACATACGATCTAAACCTAAATCTTCGAGGAACGCGATAAGGTTGCATTTCCGTTAGAGTTTTAGTCTAAAGTATAATTTGCATGAAACTACGCCATTCGCGATCGATACACCGCAAGCGTTGTCATACACGAGTCGCTTAACCAGTCGAGGGACCTGCATCTATAACCTGATCGCATTATATAAGTGAGTATGAATTAGACTCCAAGATATTGAAGAATGATGTTCGCATGAATTTAATAATATTCGGTTCTTGTTGGGTTTATAGGATTTCCGGTGTTCTTACCCGGCAAAAAGAAAAATTGACGACAGTGGTTCCGTGACCAATATTTTTTGTGTGATCTCAAGCAGCCCGACAAATGTAGCGGAATGTCGGAGAATCAAGTTTCAAAGCGATGGGACTGCACTGAGCTATTCGGAGCAATGAACTCTCCTACGTAGTTATATTCCGCAACCGTTTGCTAGATCTTGCGCCCGCGCATCCGCCAACATTAGACATCAGCTTCTAATCAGTTAAGTACACAGCCCGGCAGCGCAGTTGCCGAGGCACTGGATAATTTTACCTAAGACCCAAAAATGGAACACTTGGGCCGTATTACTAGCCCTTTGAAACGAGTGTTCAGATTTGGTGGTTCTACGCAGTGAATATACAGGACCCGAAAAAGAATAATTTTCTCAAAAAATATGACGTGGCGATGTCCTTCGCTACGCTATCAGGTGCCCTGAGATGACTTCGGCTCTATGCGCGGACTAAATTTAGCCATCATCACACTAAACTCTATTACCCGATGTGGTGGACTTACGCACCTTTATGAGTAGACCGTCGCTAGCAAATAACACCAGTGGTTAAACGGAAGTGCTCCGAATGACTGTCAGAGGCATTGATGGGGCAAATGCTTTCAATGGGTGATTCAACTGCCAGCACAACCTCCACGGGACACCACGGCCTACGAAGATTTATTTTCCGAGTACTGCAGCTTGCTGCATCATACGGAGACTAAGAATTTTTGTCCGCGGGCAATCGTGACTGCAAGCACATCTTACTCTTACACGAACCTGCTTGTAGTACATAATGTATGGCCCATAGGAACTACGATCGACGCTAAGGATCTGGCATCTGAAAGCTGGATCATCACCCGCCTTGCCAATTATTCCACGAAGTCGTAATTTCAAAGCTGCAGATTTACCGAGCGCTGGCGCCCAGTCACGAAGGGATGAATAAGGAAGTCCTACATACAGTGTAACGAAATGCGGCTCCCGCTTTGTCAACGCCGCCTGAATGCATTTGCAGCGTACTCCCGAAAGGATTCAACCTAGTGAGACATGGTAACTTGAGCCTCCTAGAAGGTGACAAGAAGATTCAAAAGGTATCGCATACCAATTCCAACCACTTAGTAGTTCATTGAGGTCAACAGTGGTCTAAACAGTGATAAAGATTAGTCGACGTTCACTTGGGCCCCCAGCCGGCCAGTCGCATTTGAAACGAACATGCAATCCATGCGTCCATGTTGGAATGCGCTCTGTGCGGCTGCAGAGAGTCGTATCACGTGGCGCACAGAAGGTGCAGAATTACGCCCGCCTGCAAGAGAGCATGAATTACGACATAGAAGCTTCGAGGACATGATACACCTGCATATGGAGAATTGCGGCCTAACCCCGGCATTTCTGAAGCAAAAATTTCAGACCGTGGCAAAGACAACGAAAGTACCTACCTAGGGGAAAAATCTAATGAAGGGCAATATAAACTCCAGAAGACGTCAGCATTCCAACTGTGGTCCAAGGATGAGACGAATGCGTTCAAAACAAGGTACTTTCCCAGAGTTGGTTCGGGATACATCGGCAAGGAGACGTACAACCCAGAAGACGATTTATCATACATACAGTACCGCATGGAAAAAAATTAGGCTAATTTTACGACGGGAACCAAGAAAAAGCGAGAAAAAATATTCTCGAAGCTGTGGTCTAGAGCGCCCGTACTCCATACCAATTACACTGCTGCGTCAAACATGCGTACGCTGCGAATATTTTCTGGAGGCAAGAAGCACAGATGCCGCGTTTTCGACGCGTAGCTCCAGATGAAGGAAATCTCAGTTCCTGTTGCGGCATCTGCTGCAGACTGCTGTTGCGGATGGAAATTTCTTTCTAGATGTACTCGGCCATATAAATATCATGGGGTCCCAGAACTTTGAACTTCAGTATCTGCTCAACACTCACGATGCTCTCGAACTTGCTCGCGGTCGCATGCCTCGTAGCAAGTATCGTGGCTCAGACCATCACACAGAATACTATTCAGGATGGTTCCGTGAACATTAATTTCGGGTCGCTTGTTATCAATCCCGGAGTGTTTTTGTCGATCATTGACAACCAATTCAATGCTTTCTTCGGATCTTTGACTGTCGGCCAAGGCGGTGGATTGTTCGTGTCCAGTTTCGACGGCTTGTTCGCCTTGACTGTCACTTACACCAGTATCCTTGGCACGATCAGCAACGCAGGTACGATTTCCTTCGACTCGGCCACTACTACCTTTGCGCCAGACTTTGCTTTGAGTCCCTTCACTTTTACCAACACCGGCCAAATCTTTATGGTGGCTGATGGTTCCAGTGGCGCGACCATGTCCATCACAGCTGTCAATTGGAGCAACTCCGGTTTGATCACATTGTGGCAGAACAGCAGAGGCTCCTCCACCGGTCTCTTGAGTGGTCTGAGTAGCTTCACAA
This sequence comes from [Candida] ascalaphidarum, assembly GCA_030674335.1. Classification (NCBI taxonomy): domain Eukaryota; kingdom Fungi; phylum Ascomycota; class Pichiomycetes; order Serinales; family Debaryomycetaceae; species [Candida] ascalaphidarum. The sequence goes on from JAKTYC010000025.1 coordinate 10,139, forward strand.
ACGATGGTACTGTGTGTATCCACAACCAAGTGTGGGATCTTTCCGTCTCCATTGCCGGTAACGGTTGTATTGACGTTGGTGACAACTCCGTTTTCGAGGTGTCCTCTTCCAGTGTCGGTATGGGTAATGTTCTTATCTACTTGTCGAGTCCCACCTCGTCCTTCGTTGTTGACCAGCTTTTCTCCTTTGGCTCGACCAACTGGAATGTGCAAGGTTTTGGTAACGGAAACATTATAGGTGCCAGTTTAGTTATTGGCACTCCTCAATACAACCCAGGTACTGGTGTGCTTAAGGTTCCTGCTGGTCTCGCTACCTTCAACTTCAACATTGGTACCGGTTACGATCCCGCTAAGTTCAAGATCGTGTCAAGTACTTTCGGCGGCCTTGACGGCTTCTTGGGCCTCGTCAACAATGCCTTGACTTACACTGGTCCTGTTCCCAGCCCGGCTCGGCCTGCCAACTGTATGGTTTGTCGTCCCCCTCCCAGCGTCCCCGGTAACCCCTCCTTGGACTCTTCCATCTCATCTTCCTCGTCTATTGCGCCCTCCAGCGCTTCTTCGAGTGCCCCTTCTAGTGCCCCTTCTAGTGCTCCTTCCAGCGCTCCGTCTAGTGCTCCTTCCAGCGCTCCTTCTAGTGCTCCTTCGAGTGTCGCATCTAGCGCTTCTTCTAGCGCTCCCGCTGGTGCTTCTTCTAGCGCTCCTGCTGGTGCTTCTTCTAGCGCTCCTGCTGGTGCTTCTTCTAGCGCTCCTGCTGGTGCTTCCTCGAGTGCCCCTGCTGGTGCCTCGTCTAGCGCTCCCGCTGGTGCCTCGTCTAGCGCTCCTGCTGGTGCCTCGTCTAGCGCTCCCGCTGGTGCTTCTTCTAGCGCTCCTGCTGGTGCTTCCTCGAGTGCCCCTGCTGGTGCTTCCTCGAGTGCCCCTGCTGGTGCCTCGTCTAGCGCTCCCGCTGGTGCTTCTTCTAGCGCTCCCGCTGGTGCTTCTTCTAGCGCTCCCGCTGGTGCCTCGTCTAGCGCTCCCGCAGGTGCTTCCTCGAGTGCCCCTGCTGGTGCTTCTTCTAGCGCTCCCGCTGGTGCTTCTTCGAGCGCTCCCGCTGGTGCCTCGTCTAGCGCTCCCGCTGGTGCTTCTTCAAGCGCTCCTGCTGGTGCTTCCTCGAGTGCTCCTGCTGGTGCTTCTTCAAGCGCTCCTGCTGGTGCCTCGTCTAGCGCTCCCGCTGGCGCTTCCTCCGCTGCCTCCTCTGGCTGTGTCGGTTGCACTGAGTTCACCACCACCTTCGTCTCCACTAACAGCGACGGTTCTGTCTCCACTGAGACTGGTGACGTCAAGGTTACCACT